>PVKY010007366.1:0-14999 GCA_004027775.1 Bradypus variegatus | reverse complement strand
ACCCCTCCCAATGCATCCGCCAGACACAAAACCCCTCACAGTCTCATTGTCTGAGTCATTTCTAACTCCCTTGACATATGGAAGGTGCTCAATCAACCTGGATCGAGGAAATGAAGATGATAGCTCCTGGGAGCATTCCCTTAACAGACTCGAGTGCTTTCTATGTGCTCTACTCTGCGACTACAGCAGAGCACAGGATGCATCCCCTGCCCTCAGAGCTTTCTCGCTAGAGGGAAAATCAGAACTTAAAGGGACCTAATTTTCCCATCTACAAATGGAAAGTATAATGGAGCAGCTGGAAAAAATGTTTGGAGATGACAGTATATGGCAGACCATCAGAAATAGTTCAGGAAAGGGGCCATTTTTGCTCAGTTTTACTTATGACTGTCAGTTCAAAGAATGAAAAGAACATTCCTACCTCCTCATTTCCGAGTTTGTTTCCAGTGTTGGGAAGCCATTTCTCAACCTTGGGAGGACTCAGCAGTTCTCCAGCCTTAGCAGAATCTCCAGGAGGGCTTGTGAGCACACAGATTGCTGGGCCCCACCCTTGGGGTTGTTTGGTCTGGGGTGAGACGGAACATCTGCATTTCTAAGGAGCTCCCAGGGGCTCTTCTGCTCATCCTGGCGCCACATTCTGGGAACCACTGATGTGATTCCCTTAATGGCGCCATCTGCAGTGTTGGGTTTGGACCACAGCTTTCCCTTGGCCTCCCCCTCTGACCACAGGCAAGTCTCACGTCCTCTGGGCTGAGGTTACCCTCTGGGTAACAAGGGAGGATGTGCCTCAGAGGAGGGAACCTCCAAGTCCTTCCAGACTTTGTATCCTGGGTTGTGTGGCCAGGTTAGCAGGGCAACATCTGTGCTTACAGTCAGGTTCCGGGGTGGGGAGGACAGAGAGGACTGGGTGGCATGTGGGCTGATGACCTGGAAACTCAATGCAAGTTTTTTTTTTTTTTTTTAATGGAATCCTTCAGTAATTTGTGTATCATCCTTGTACAGGGGCCATACTAATCTTTTCTTTATCATTCCAATTTTAATATATGTGCTGCCAAAATGAACATTCAATGCAAGTTTTTAAAACATAAAATCCCAGGTATGAACTCAATACCTTGTCATTTGTTCTTTCAACTCGTAGATCAGGACAGGCAAGTTCCTATTTGCCCAAGGTCCTTGGGAAGGCAGAACAATCCCAGGACTTAAGAGCTCTGCATCAAGGGTCAAAAACAGGGTTCCAGCTCAGCAGGTCCACCTTCTCCCAGGAGCTTTGCCAGATAAAATGTAGAACTCTTGTTAAATTTAAATTTCAGATAAACATTTGGGACACACTTAGACAAAAAAGACTTATTTGTGGTTTATCTGAAATTCACATTTATCTGGGTTTCCTGTATTTTTATTTGCTAAGTCTGGCAATTCTTCCTCCCATGGTCTCACTCACTTCCTTCTTTCTAGGAAGGTGCTGCAGTGACCTATTTCAAGAATCTCACAGGGAAGAACGTCTCATATTGCAGTACTCTGCACAGTAGCCCTGCTTGGAAACAACCCAAATGTTCATCAGCAGATGAAAGGATAACAAAATGGGGTATGTACATACTAGGTGATATGATTCAATCTTAATAAGGAATGAAGGACTGACACATCCTACAAGGCAGATGAGCCTTGGAAACATGAAGCCAAGTGAAAGAAGCAGACTCAGAAGACCCTATTTTTAATGAAATATCCGGGGTAGACAAATCCAGAGAGACAGAAACAGATGAGTGGGGTGCCCGGGGGCTGGGGAAAAGGGGAAATGGGGACTGAGTGTGTCTTGGGTGTAGGGTTTCCTTTTGGAGTGATAAAAATGTTCTGGAATTAGATAGTGATTGCAAACACTGTGAATGTACTAAATGACATGAATGGCAGATTTTATGCTGTGCTTATTTTACTGCAATTTTAAAAAATTGTTCACGTTAACCTCATGTACCTCCTCCCTAACGAACCCACATTCTCTCCCTTGAGCACCCTCATCTCTCCCTGCCCCCTTCCACTTTGGGGAAGCAGCATGAGCTGGGCACCCCCTAAGCATCTCCCCTACTGCCTTCCCACCCCCTCCCCAGCTTTGGGAAGAAGCACACAACCACAGACGCCATTCCATTGCCTCAGTTTTAAATATTTATTTAAAATCCAGAAGGGAAAAGAAGAAACGGAACCCGTTGGGGTTTTAACACACTGACATGTGGACAGAGACGTAACAAGGACAGCAGAAAAACCCAAGAACTAGACAGTGGACAGGTCAGTCTGGTGGCGTGGGGAACCAAGCACTACAAAAATGCACTTCTGTCGGGAACGCCCAGGCTGAGCAGGGGGCAAGGAATACAGGAGGTGTCAGGGTAGGGCGGGCGGGCCAGAGTGAGGTATTAAATAATGAAAATCAAATCCAATTCCCGAAGAGACACAGCCTTAGGAAAATACACAAATAGAGACTTTCACATAAATTTTCCCCTTCTATAAAAATAATTCCATAGTTAAAAATAACCCCCAAATTCAATTTGGGCGCTGACTTGTTTGCAGATATGACAATTCAGATTAAACTGAATATCGCTATTAATTCTGAACTCCAAGATTCCCATAATCATTCTTTCTCCTCACCCCTGAATCACTCTTGGAGATAATGACACTGGGTTTCTATGGAATTTAATGACAGTGAAAAAGCAAGAACGATGCACCTTAGCAAGACAAGCTCCTGGAAGGGTGGACATTAGAGGAAGCATTCTGTGGCTTTGCAAGATGGTCAGATACTTTTATTTCCCCTCTCCAGCTAGCCTTGACCCAGTGCCACTCATGGGGTCTCTTCAAAGCCAAAGTTTCTTCCAGCTCCTTTCCAGGCCCTGCCCTCCAAAGCAGGCCTAACTTCCCTTGAGGACCACAAAAGGCCGAGTTAAAATCCTTCATGCTCAGGCCTCCCTCCGCCGTAAGAGGACAAACATTTCAAAGTCCATAAGTTGAAAGGTAAAAATCTCTCTACTTCTCGCTTCTGGTAGGCTTTTTTTGTTTGTTTGTTTGTTTAAATTTTTCCTTTTTTCCCCCTCCTTAACAGATTACCTGATGAGCACAAGGGTGATAAGAAAAAATTTTAAATTCCTCAAACTTTGTCATTTGGAGGAGAGAGCAAGACGTAGGACAGTGACCCACATCAAAAAGGTTCTTCAAAGTCTGTGGCGAAATGGTAGCACCTTCAGCATCTTAAATAGTTTTTTTTTTTCCCTTAAAAAAAAATCACATACATTACAAGACAATTCGAGCACCAGCGATTTCACAGTGGGAGGTAGCAAATGCGGGCACCCCCAGCCCGGAGGATCTCGCCACTGCCTCTCCGCACCCAGCACTGCCCACCCCCTGGCTGCTCCCTATTATAGTCTCACCTCTTTCCTGGGTGAAAAAAACAGTAACACACCTTCCTTGTGTTTGTTTAAATAAAATATATATATACTTCTTTCTTTCCTTTTCTCCTTTTTTTCATGTCTCCTTTCTAATATTGCACATCAAAATCTCCCTGGCAGGGACCAGCTGGTGAGACGCCCCTTCCCTCGAGTTGACTTGAACGTGGGGCTCTTTGGGCAGGAGGCTGGGGGAGGGAGGGGGTGGCCGCAGAGCCGGGAGACAGGCCAGGGGCTCCAACGGTGGCAGGCCCAGCCTACTCCAGCTGGCTCTTTGGTTGGTCTTTGGGGCTGAGCTGGGACCAGTGGCTCCCCAGCACGCCCTGCCCCCGGCTCCCCCCACCCACTTCTCCCGGGCAGCCCACAGCTGGGGGCCCATCCAAGACTCCTCAGGCAGGTGGGCTGCCTCTCCTGGGCCCACCTGCCCCTTGGTGGCCTCCCCTTGCCTCCTCCTTTCACCTCCCCCATGAGGCCTAGAGGAGCCGGGAGGTCAGAGGTCAGAGGAAGCACGCAGGTCCAACTTCAAGGCGGTAGTGCTTCCCTGATGAGGCAGGAGGGAGGTTGTCTACGCTGACGATGGGCAGCTGCTGGGGGTCCTGGGTCCGGAAGGTGAAGAGCGTCTGATGCCAGCGGCCATCCTGGACCTGAGGGTAGATGGAAAAGGGCACATCTGAGTCAGCTGTCATGATTTGCTGTGGCCGTGTTCTATAAAGTCCCCAGAAACACTCCGTTAGCAAATACTGAACCAGCTTTGTTCCACCCCTGCTGGATGGTTTTTTTCTTGGCTGCTCTTCGCCTGTGCATGTTGGTGAATGCCTGCGAAAGCACCACTGATGCTTTTAGCAAATAGGCAGATTCATGACTATGATGGCCATGGACAATGAAGATGGGCTACACCTACCTACCTGCTCTCATCATACACCATCATGAGCACGTTCCCAAAATCTGTCCTCATAATTTTTAACGGCTACCTGGTATTTCACTACAGCAGCAGCATATTTTTGGACATTTCAGTTGTTTCCAAATGTTTTGTTGTTATAAGTAATACTCATGCAACGAATGTCATTGAAGCTAAATCTTCATGCTCATTCTTATTTCCCTAGGACAAATTCTAGAAGTGAAGTTGATGGATCCAAAGACTTTGGATATATTCTGCCTCTGCTGGAGTCCTGAAAGCTTCTACTGATTTATTTTTCCTGATAGCTTTGTGTGAGAGTGTTGGTTTATCCCATACCCTCATGAATACTGTGTAGCATCAGTTTTTAAGAATCTTGTGTAACTGGTTTTTCTGTTCTGACAACTTGCTAAACATCTGTCCCCTAAAAACCCACCCTGATTTTGGCTTCTGAAAATGACCAAACATGTTAAGAGAAGAAATTAGATTGACCATAGTAGTGGCAGAGAGAAGTGTACAAATCCTCATTTAAGTAGACTTGGAAATAAGTATAGTTCTACCAGCCTGTAGAATTTTCACTAGCCCAGACCTTTCCTTAGAAGTTTCCCAGAGCAGAAGTAAATAAAATCAATTTTATAAAACAGCTGTAATAAAATTATTATATGAGAGCTTATATATATTATACTAAATTATATAAAATTGTTATGTAACATTTTGTAGTGAAAACATGTTTTTCTGCTTGTCCCAGCGTGAGGGCCCTGCGAGGGGCTCTGAGAGTTACCTTGCAGCCATCCACAGACACCTCTGGCTTGAACTGACCCCCAGCTTCAAATATCTGCCCATTCCAGGCCCGGAAGCGCACGGCCTGCTTGGCTGGGATCTGCCCGGTGCCCTCCTGCCACACAGTCATATTGAGGCAGTGGATGGTGATGTGCTGTGTCACCTCGGAGCTTAGCAGGTGCAGAAAATTCATCTGGACCCGGCTGACTGCAAACTCGACCTATGGAGCAGATGCAGCAGTGGGGAGGGGGGGGGGGCTGGGCCTGGCTGCCCCAGGCCCTCGGATTCCTTATCTCACTCTAGAGAGGACAGGGCAAAGGCCTCTCCTGATAAGCGTTGCCCAACCACGTGTGGGAAGGCAGGGACTGGCAGGTGCCCACGTGTGGCCAAGGGAACCAAAGCCTGCCTCAGGCCAAGGCCAGAGCTGCAGCCCTCGTGTAGCCTGATCCATTCCCCTATTCCATGGAAGGTCTTTGGGGCTGAGGGGGGGCTCAGAGAGGCCCAGAGAGAATGAAGCTCTTGCCCAAGATTGAGACACCCTTGGAGTGCTGAGGAAATGAGAAGTCCCTTCCCTAGGCCTTCTAAGTCCCCAAATCCCTGGGCCAAGAACCCTGTAGGGTGTGTAAGCCTGACGGGAAATGGCAGGCTGAGAACAGAGAGCCCAGGCCCCTCCCAGCCATTGTTCCAGATGGGCATAGTGTCCCATTGGGGGGGGGTGCTGCTCTGCCAACCCAGGTGCCAGCTCCGGCTTACCCCTCCACCAGGTATGCAGAGTGGCCCCCAAACCTCAGAGTCTGGGGGGAATGGGCCAGCAGAGACCTCTGGATGGCATCCCTAGCTGAATATCCAAAGGTGGCACTGGGGTTGTGAGTCTGCCGTGCTCCCGGCTAAATCCCAGTACCTGGCACCAGGCAGGCACCTAACAAAGACCTGTCGATCAGTTGATGGGTTGCCTCAGTTAGAGACCCTCAAATTCTGGCCTGGCACGGTCAGCTCAAGGCAGCTCCTGGAGCCTCCCTGGGTGGGGTGGTGAGATGGGCCACAGGGAGGCTCTGGGTGCCCACCTCTCCTGCAGCCAGGGCAGCTCTTCTCACTGCGAGATGAACTGTATCCAAGTGTGGACGGCTTCCTGGAACTGCAGACCCACAGCTCCCTGAGTGGTGCCCTGGGTGGCACGGCAGTCTCGCCCCCTGGCCCTGCCTGCTGGGGTTGGCTGACATTCCCAGCCCTGAGACAGGCACATGGCAGGTGCTCATCAACCATTAGGTAAATTTCGGCAGACAGCGCCCTGCAGCCGTCCCAGGTGAGCATCACACAGACAGCTCAGGCTGTTAGTTCCTGGTTCTCCCAGCCAGGCCGGCTTGGTTAAACTACTCCGTTTTAGATTTTAGGCAGGAGCTTCGAATTGAAGAAAGAATCATTGACGTCATACCACTTGAACGGGTTTGGAAGCCGGGGATCTAGCCCAACTCACCCCCACTGATGGGTGAGGAAGCTGAGGCTCAGAAACAGGGGATGACTTGCCCAAAGTCAGACGGCAAGTCAGCCAGGACTCAGCAGAACCCCCATTGGCTCTTCCCAGGGCAGGGGGGCCTGGCAGGAGTGGGGAGCAGAGGGTACCTTAGAGGCTGTGACGGGCTTGAGACATGTCTGTCCACCGTGTGTGAAGTTGCAGGAGACTTCGATGGTGTCGGAGGAGCAGCCAAGGTTTGGGTCCACCCAGTAGGTTCCTGCAGGCAGAGTGGGGCAGGGAGGATTGGGGGGAAAGGTGTATGTATGTGGGGAGGGGCCTGGGTTTGGCTCTGCAGACAGTCTCTGTACTTCATGACCCCCCGAGCTGTAACTGGGCATAAAGTCAGGGAGGCCATAAAAGAGACTCTTGGCATCACAGAGGTAGAAAGAAACCCTCAGAGGCTGAGCTCACAGCTGGCAGAGCCCCTGGAGGGGGCCACAAGGCTCAGTGCTTCTCTGGGTTGCTGTTGTGATGTTCCCATTCTACAGAGGGGACAACTGAGGTTGAGAGGCTGAGCCACTTCCCCAAGAGATTCAGGGGTCACCTAGTTGAGTGCTTCTCCCCCAAGGCCCAGAACTCCTGCTGGGGCCCACGGGAGGAGTCAGTGCCCCTCCCCCACCTGCTCACATCTGACCCCCCCTATTGGACTCCTGAGAAGACAAGGGCTCTGCAGCTGAGAACCAGGTGGTTCCCTGCCCAAGCTCACCAAGCCAGTCAGAGAGAAGAGAGAAGGAGATGAGGACAGAAGTGGAGATGTGCTGGCTCTTCTAAGGAGCCTTGATGGGGAAAGGCCTGCCATGGCCCTTGGGGTTTTTTCTGCCAAAGCTCTTATCTCATTGCTCTGAAATGATCTGTCCCAAGCTTGTGGGTCTGTGGCTCTGGTAGGGTGGACCCAGTCCTCTGTGTTCACTCTTATATCCCCACACCCCAGGGAGCACAAGGCCTGGTACCCTGTGGGGCTCAGTGACTGTTTGTTGAATGAATAAAAGACCGTAAAAGATGTATCTAGATCCCTGAGGACAGACCCTTTGCCTAGTCGAGCCAATCAAATACTCCTTGTCCCCCAGCTCCCCCCAGATGGGACCCCCAGAGTAGAGAGCCCTCGTAAGTCCACACAGGCCCTCTTACCATCCGCCATCTTCTGCTCACAGTCCATGAGGTCCCGGCAGACCCGGGCGGGGTTCTCTTTGGTGCCCAGGGGCGTCTTAATGCTCTGGATGAGGTTGCTGAGGTAGTGTAAGGTTTTAAAGATCTCCCCTCCCTGGTCCAGCACCAGCCGGTCCGGATGGCCGTGACCCTGTCGGAGAGGGGTGGTCAACGGCTCCTGAAGGTGGTGACCTAGCCTGGGGACCAAGCCCCTGCTGCCCCCAAGTTCTCACTACTTGGGGGACACCTTGGTTGGGTTTCCCTCCATTTTGCAAATAAAGAATTTGAGGACCTGGGAGGGGACATTTGGTGGTGGGTCCATGCCCCGAGGCTCAAGAGGGGTGAGGGTCACTCCATGTTCCCCAGGGTGCCCAGGATACTGGGGAGTGGCCCTAACTCCCTATCCAGGATGAGCCCATGAAGGAGGAGGTGCAGAGAGGGGCAGACTTGGGGGTCACCTGGTCCCTGTTGGGTTCCCTTTGGGTAGGAGACAGGGGCTTCTGTGAGGCACCAGGAGACAGAACTGACCGCAGCACAAGTCCAGGGGGAAGGACTGCAGCTTGGAGAAGGAGCTCATCTCCCTCCCCCAGGCTGGAGCAGGTGGGACTCCCACCGGAGTGACCCTGAGCCTCAGTTCCACAGCTACAAATCAGAGCTCATAAGCCCTTGTCTCTCTCGGGTTATGGAGGTAGTGCGTGTGTGTGTGTGTGTGTGCGCACGCGCGTGTGTGTGCAAGTATGTGTGTATGCATGAGTGTATGTGCATGCCCACACATGTAGTGTATGTGCATTGCATGTGTGTGTGTGTGTGCAGTGTGGCAGAGCCTGCCAGCCCCTCACCTAATCCATTTCCTCTTCTGCCTGGACACGCAGCTGGACTACATCTCCCAGCTTCCCTTGCCACGGGGGGCCACAAGCCTGCGCCCCAGCAGAGGAGACACGCTCCTGGCCCATAAAACCCTCCTGCACTATTCTCCACACTCTTCTGCCCCAATGCAGTGTCCAGGTGACCTTATGGCCATGGGTGGGAGAGGGCAGAGGCCCCACGGGCAGTCTAGAGCCCTGATTAACAAGCCAATTAGCCTTTATGTGCATGAGAAATCAACTCTCGTTATATCCTATTGCCAGGTACAAAGGGGAGGCAACTATACAGTCAGGGATGGCTGCAGGTCAGAGCTGTCCTTGGAAGCAGCATAACTGGCCTCTACAAGTGGGAAGAAATGCCCCCTGCCTGCCCCCACTGCATCTTGGATGTTCCTCTCTTCCCATTGACCTTGCTGGACAGTAATGGGCTTCTCTATGTGGTCTTTTCACTGCACTGTGAGCTCTGAGAAAGCAGAGGGGGTGACTCGGTATCCACCCCAGGTCTGCGCTGAGGGCAGTGACTTCCTCATCATGGGAAGGGGGAAAGGCTGAGAGATGGGAAGGGGGAAAGGCTGAGAGGCGGCTCCTGCCAGGGGCTCGCCTACAGGGCACGCGGGGCCCTCCTCAGCCTGGAGCCTAGGCCAGGGACTTAGCACGGTCCTGAGGGCTACCCGTGAGTTCCCTGCTCCTGGCCCAGGTGAGCCTCTCTTCACACAGCTCCTGCCTTCCCTGGCCCAGGCCAGCAAGAGCTCCGAGGACACGGGAAGCCTTTGGAGGAAAGCGGAAGGGCTCGGGGCTGGTTTCTGGACCAGTGGCTGCCCCTTGGAGCCTCCACCCCCTGCCCCCATCTGTGGTGGTGACATGGAAGGTGCCGGCCACACGTGGGCCGTTGTCTCTATTTCCTCCAGGAAGGGCTCCCCCATGGAGCACGGGCAGTACCTCTGGTGTGAACGCTCCATTAGTGTCCATCCACGTCTGGAAAGCTGCCCCAAGGTCATCCTGTTGCTGGGCAAGAAGAGAGGATGTGTGTCCTGGCCCCCAGGGACCCCCGTCCACCATGCAGGAGCCCCACGGCCTGAGCGTGTGCTTGCTCACACCCCCTTCCCCTTTAAAAACAAGGCCACCAGGTGTGGGGATGGGGAAGAGGGGGTGAAGGCGGAACCTTGGCCAAGTCACATGCCCTCTGCGGCACTCTCTGTCCTTCCTCTCCTTGCAGGCAGAGGAAACTTCTAAGACTCAAAGCTGACTCAGCAGTCCCTTCCTTCAGGTGCTTCCACAGCTCCTCCATGTCCTCAGGATCAAGTCCAAACTCATGAGCGTGGTTCCAAGTCCTCCCTGAGTGCTGTGCCTTGCTCTCCAACCTCGTCTTTCTCCTCTCCCCCACAGGCTGTACCAACCATTCACAGTACAGTAGTTCTAAGTCCCCAAATGCCACAATCTTCCCAGCCACAGGGCCTCTGCACACACTGCTCCCAGTGCCAGAACACTCTTCCCCACCTCCAATGCCCCACCTTGGCTTTCATCCTGTATCAGCGGTTCTCAACGGGGGCAATGTTGCCCTCCAGGGCTCTGGAGGCAGTTGTGGTTGTCACAACTCGGGAAAGGATGCTACCAGCATCTTCTAGTGGGTAGAGCCCAGGAATGCTGCTAAGCATCCCAAATGTACCGGGTGCCCCCCCCCAACAAAGGAGTATCCGGGTCAGCAGTGCCGAGGTTGAGAAATCCTGCCTTCTGCTCATCCTATAGATGTGAACCGCAATGGGAAGCCTTTCCCAATGCTCCCGTTCTCAGGCTGGGTGAGGACCCCGCTTCTCTGGGTTCACACAATCCCATGTTTCCCCATCAAAGGCCAGCCCTTTTGTCTTGCACTGTGATTGTTTAATATACCCTTGTACCGCCAACCCTGGCACTGGGCTTGGCATGGACAAGAAGGGGGAGTCTGACGGCGATTAAATCCCAGGATTGTGGTTCCAAGTCAGGACTCTGGATGTTCTTCTCAGATTCCCTTCCCAGCACTGCCACTTATTAACTGCATAATCTGGGGCAAGCTGCCTCAGTTTTCTGTGCCTTGGTTAGCTCAACTTTAAAATGGGTATGATAATAAAACAATCTCACAGAGAAATTGGTGAGTTAACACATGAAAAGCCCTAATGGTGTCTGGCATCTAACTAAAGTGCTGAATAAATCTTAGGTAGTATTCAAATAATTCAAAATCCTCTCATTTTCCACTTTTTAGGGGGAAAAGGCTTTTTTTTCTGGATCTTCATTCCCCCCCCAGCTGGTTTTCTTGGGGTGGGGCTGCCATTCCATTCGTTTGGGGGAGCAGAGGGCGAGACCATGAGGAGCTGAGAGGCGAAAAGGGCAGTGAACCCCAGAATCAGTCCAAGGGCTCCTGCAACGTCCAATCTTTCCTTTTAGCCCTTTCCCTGGCCTCATTCCAACAGCAGAGCAGCAATAAAAGGGGGCAGAGCTGGCCCCGGGCCTGGGAGGGGCCGTGCTCTCTGCCTCCATGCCCACCTGTTTTGGGGCTCAGGGAATCTGAGATGGGGCAGGGGGCTGGGGGTGGGGGCAAGGGCACCCTCAGCAATCAGCCCGTGTGCATATGGCAGCCCAGGGGTTCACAGTCAGGGGCATGCCCGCCTGCCTCCCAGTCCAGGGCTCCTTCTGCTGCTTTAGGGTTCAGGGTTCCAGGGAGAGTTACAAAAGGACATGGGCATCACTGGCCCCAGCCTAGGGTTAACCACTGTGGTCACAGTGGTCAGCTGTCCCCCAGACCCTACCTCAAACAGGCAAAAGAGAATGTTCTCCAACTTACAAGCTGGATAGGGTTCCCTGGAGGACCCTGCAAGAGAAGCAGGTGAGTCAGTGTTTGATGGGGACAGGGTACCGGAGCCCTGGGGCTGTCAGAAGACAGGAGGGGCTATCGGGGCAGGAGAGGCTGCCAAGCTGGTCTCCTCTCTCCCAGGGGCCTGGTCTACACTCTCCCAGTTTACCCGCCCCCAGCCTGGGAGTCCTCTGAGGTTCAAGGCCAAGGCAAGGTCCTCCTGTGAAGTTTTGGGTCTCATTCAAAGGGACCCCAGATCCTGCTGCTGGGAGGCACATTCGGTTACCTACCGGTGGGCCAGGCCGCCCTCTGGGGCCAGGAGGACCCTGGAGGAAAAGGGGAAGAGCAGTAAGGCCTGGTCAGCAAAGCCCTGCCAACCCTACCCTGACCCCCAGCCCTTCTCAAGCAGAACTGAGGTCAAGGGACAGCGGTCACCCTGGTACAGATGGGTACAGATGGGAATACTGAGGTCCAGAGAAGGCATGTGCCCCACCCCACCCCACCCTTCCTCTCCCACCAGCCCTCACACCCCAGTCCACTCACCCGCGGACCTTGCAATCCCTGGAGGGAGACAGAAGCAGGGAAGCAGAGTTAGGGGACCCCGTCCCGAGAGCCCAGCCCCCCTCCCACTCCCAGAGCACTGACCCCAGACCGTCCACTCACCAAGTCCCCTCGGCTGCCTCTGTTGCCCTTTGGGCCCTGCAATAAACCACCAGCCAGTGAGAGGGGGCTCATGAGGGAGGCCCTGTTTCACAGATGGGAAAACTGAGGCTCAGACAGCACTTGGTCATGGACCATCTGGATACAGGGACCCAAGGGGGCCCAGAAGTCTTGCTGCCCAGCCCCCTACACGTACCGGAAGTCCCGAAGGTCCCAGGGTTCCCAGGGGCCCAATGATGCCTTCCTTTCCCTGAAAGAGAGAAAAAAGGCTGTGTATTCTCATCGCAGGCCTGGAGAAGGGCCCAGGGAGAGTGTAGGGTGGGACAGCCTGAGGATCCCGAGGAAGTGACAGGGAAGTGTCCTCCAGCCGGGACCAGGCTGTGGGTCTCCTGAGCGCCTAGTGTGTGCATGGGGGTGGACTGCCAGACGAGGAAGGAGGGGTGGGAGAGCGAAGGCAGCAGCCCTCCCGGCAGGTAGGCAGGCGAAGGGCGAAGTGGGAACGAGGGTGCGGGAGGAGGAGCACAAGGGTCTGCCCGGCTGATGACAGAGCCAGCCTTGGCCTGGGGTGACTGTCCCCACCAAGGTAGAGAGGGAGGGGTCTCACCACCAAGCCGGGGGGCCCCCGCGGCCCCTGGATGCCTTTGAAGCCAATATCTCCAGGGGGGCCCTGCAGGAGGCAAAGGAGGGGCTGTCAGGGCCTGAGTGGCTGCTGGGAGGGGGTCCCAGCATCTCCCCCACCCCAGGGTCTGGCCCACCTTCACCCTCCCTGTCCGGAGAGGCCTTAACTGAGAGATCACCTCCTGAAGGGTTATTTTTATTATTGAGCAGGTATGATCGGGCTGGCTCCATGCTGGGTGGTGCGTGCCTCATCTAACTAAATCCTTATAACAGCCCTGTACTGGATGCGGAAACTGAGGCTGGGAGAGGCTAACTGACTGGCCCGAAGCACAGAGGGGGTACACTGTGGAGTTGGGCTTGGAATGCCAGGTTACAAGCAAACAGGGACAAAGAAGTTCATGTTGATTCTGGCTGTGTCCCAGCCCACACGGTAAGCACTCAACAAATAGCTGAATGAATGAATGAATGAATGGGTGGGTGGGTTGACAGGGTCCCAACAGGAACAGTGAGGAGTGGGAGTCTGTACCTTGGGTCCGAAGAGGCCGGAGATTCCTGGGAAGCCCATGTCACCAGTGTCACCCTGCAAGGACAAGAAGAGCGAGGGCTGGAGGGGGCGAGGACAAGGGGACCTGGCTGGTCATGGGGACCCCTGGCCTGCCTTTTCCCTCCCGGTCTCTCCAGGGACATCGGTGACTCCACCCTGAGGCGTTCAGACGAGTGTGACTGGATCACAACTAGTCCCTCAATGACAAAGCAGAAGCCAGCTCAAGGATTCCAAGAGAAACGGGTCTCTAGGACACTCAAGATCCCCTGTCCTGGGTCTTCAAGGAAGAGGGTGAAATACATGTCTACGCAAAAACCTATTCATAAATATTCATAGGCACTGTTCTTCATACAAATGTCCACCAACCAGTTAGTGGATAAACAGAATGTGGTATATCATACAATGGAGGATTATTAGGCAATAAAGAAGAAGGAAATACTGAAACACACGACGAGGGATGAACCTTGGACTCCCCGAACCCATTCCCAAAGCACTGTTACAGGAAGATCCCCTACAAGTCACCCCACTAGCCGAGGGCCTGCCACGTGCCAGGCGCTTTACACACATCCATCTCATCGTGTTCCCAAACCAACCCGGGGAAGCACAATATCCCCTGGTCACAGATGCATAAAATGAGGCTCAGCTAGGGTATGAAATGGCTCAAAGCCCCACAGATGCCATGAGGTAGAACATGCTAGACTCGGGCCCAGGGGTGGCATTTGCCTGTGTCCTTCCTCCCCTGCCCCTCTTCTGAGGAGCTGGAAAGCAGTCAGCAGGCGGCCGGGACCAAGGAGGGAGAACCAGGGGCCCCTGTGTTTATGCACAGTCTTGAGACTCTGCATGGTGAGATCTAGAGCAACTCACTTCTCCTTGCTGGGGCTCGGTTTCCCCATCTGTAAAATGGGGGTAATAAGCCATCTCCTTTAAAGGGCTGGGAGGACACAAGGGATCATGCAAGTGAAGGTGCACTGGGGAGGGCAAGCTGAGGGGGCAGGCTGGGAGAGGCCCCGCCACCTGTAACCGGAATAGCACCTGTTCATTTTTTGTTTTATTTTTAAATAACAGCTTTACTGAATTTTAATTCACATACCATACAATTCGCCCTTTAAAGATGTACAATTAGCGGTTTTCAGTGCATTCACAGAGGTGTCCCTTAATCACCACTATCTAATTTCAGAACAATTTAGCACCCCCCAACAAACTGTCCCCGTGAGCAGCCACTCCCTTTTCCCCCTTCCTCTCAGTCCCCAGCAACCACTCATCAAGTCTCCATGGACTTGCCTGTTCTGCACATTTCATGTAAACGGAATCATGCAACATGCAGCCTTTGGTAACTAGAGTCTTTCACTTCAAGGTTCACCCCCCTTGTCACATGTATCAACATTTCCTTCTTTTTTAGTGTCTAATAATCCCCCATTGTATGAAATACCACACTCGCTTTATCCACTTACCAGTTAGCGGACATTTGAGTCGTTCCCACTTTTTGTCTATTATGAAGAATGCTGCCTATGAATATTTATGTACAGCGTTTTGCATGGACATATGTTTTCAATTCTCTTGGCTGTATACCTAGGAGTAGAATTTCTGGATACTATATTGACTCTATGTTTAACCTTTTGAGGAACTGCCAGACTGTTTGCAAAGTGGCTGCCCCATTTTACAGTCCCATCAGCAATGTATGAGGGTTCCAATGTCTCCACATTCTTGTTAACACATATTATTGTCTATCTTTTAGCTTTTGGC
>PVKY010007365.1:0-14999 GCA_004027775.1 Bradypus variegatus | reverse complement strand
ATACATTTTTATTCTCTGCCCAAATTACTCTGGGATGTGTCAGAGCATTACACTAACCTGTACAAACCAATCAGATTTCGCTCCCTTTTCAAAGTTCCGTGTAATTATGATGTTTGAACAAACTGACCATGCAAGTCAAATTATATAGTGTTTACAAAAAATTAGATTTTGCACCTAATAAATATCTCTTTCTTTGGTCTCACAAAGAAGTTGAAGTTTTAAAACACCATCGGTATTATCCTTTACCCTTTAGTCTGATTTACCTTAGTCCTTATCAAGTCCATTCCATTCTATCTCTAATTGAAGTCTGATCTCTTTTTCAGAATCTAACATTTGCTGTTTGAGGTAATGCTGACATTCATAGCTACCAGACTCTGGCTCTGAGTCTCAGCTGTCACAAAGTTACAACCAAAGTTCCAGGGACTGACAAGGTTATAGACAAAGTGCTCAGCATCCAGAATTTTGAAATAACCATTACAACTCACGAATAGATGTAACTGCTGTAACAGCTTGCAATCAAGGAACCTTTACAATAAGCCTTCCCCTGATAACCTGTGTTCTCAGATTCAATTCTCAGAGTTTGCCCATATTAGTGAGGCATTATAATGTTTATCTTTTCATTTCTAGTTCATTTCACTCAACATACCATCCTCAATGTCCATTCACCTAGTTGCATACCTCGCAACTTCATTCTTTTTTGTAGCAGCTCAATATTCTGTTGTATATATACACCACAGTTCACCATTCCATTCTTCTTTTGAGACCACCTCCATCCACTGGGAATTGTGTGTACTGCCACCATAAACCCCACTGTGCAAATGTCCATTCATTTCAATTCTTCCAAGAATATACCCAATAACAGGTTGCAGGACCATGCGGCAACCCCATGCTTAGCTTCCTGTGGGACAACCACACTGCCCTGCAGATGGGCTGCACCATTCTACTCCCCCACCAGTGGTGATTAGGTACATCCTTTCTTCACATTTTCTCCAGCAGTTGTATCCCTCTGTTTATTTTTTACACACAGTTTTAGTCACATACCATACATTCTCTCCTAAGTAAACAATCAATGGTTCACTGTATAATCACATAGTTATGTATTCACCACCACTATCTGTATGAGGACATTTCCATTTCTTCCACAAAGAAAGAGGAAGAGGTGAAAAAGAAAAAAGAAAAAGAAAGGAAAAAATGACAACTATAAAGCAACAAAAGAAAAAATAAAATATAATAAAAATGTCAGACAACAACACCAATGCCAAAAATCCGATACCCCTCCCTCAAACCCCCCTCCCCATAGACATTTAGTTTTGGTGCATTGCCTTTGTTACAATTAATGGAACATATTACCATGTTACTGTTAACTATAGACTAGTTTGCATTGATTGTATTTTTTCCCCAATACCATCCTATTTTCAACACCTTGCAAAGTTGACATTCATTTGTTCTCCCTCATGTAAAAACATTCTTATATTTGTACAATTAATCACAGTAATTAACCACTCTAGGTTTCACTAAGTTATACCATCCTAGTTTTTATCTTCTATCTTTCCTTCTGCTGTCCTACATGTCCCTAATCTTCCTCTTTCAATCATATTCACAGTCATCTTTGTTCAGTGTACTTACAATATTGTGATACCATCACCCAGTATCATGCTATCCATTTCTGGATCTATATAATTAATCCTGTTGTACATTCTGTACTTCTTCAGCATCAAATATCCAATCTTTACACTCTTTCTATCTCTGGGTATCTTCATTTCTGCACTCTTCTCCAAACCTCTCTCTCCTGTCTTTTCCTACCTGTCTGTAGCATTCCCTTTAATATCTCTTGCAGAGGAGGTCTCCTGTTAACTAACTCTCTCAGTGTCTATTTATTTGTAAATATTTGAAACTCTCCCTCATTTTTGAAGGACAGTTTTGTTGGATATTTGAATTCTTGGTTGGCAGTTTTTCTCTTTCAATATCTTGAATATATCATACCATTGCCTTCTTACTTCCTTGGTGTTCTAGTTTGCTAATGCTGCTGGAATGCAAAACACCAGAGATGGATTGGCTTTTATAAAAGGGGGTTTATTTGGTTACACAGTTACAGTCTTAAGGCCATAAAGTGTCAAAGGTAACACATCATTAGTCGGGTACTTTCACTGGAGGATGGCCAATTGTGTCCAGAAAACCTCTGTTAGCTGGGAAGGCACGTGGCCAGCATCTGCTCCAAAGTTCTGGTTTCAAAATGGCTTTCTCCCAGGATGTTCCTCTCTAGGCTGCAGTTCCTCAAAATGTCACTCTTAGTTGCACTTGGGGTATTTGTCCTCCCTTAGCTTCTCTGGAGCAAGAGTCTGCTTTCAACAGCTGTCTTCAAACTGTCTCTCATCTGCAGCTCCTGTGCTTTCTTCAAAGTGTCCCTCTTGGCTGTAGCTCCTCTTCAAAAGTTCACTTTCAGCTGTACTGAGTTCCCCCATCCATCATCTCATTTATATGGCTCCAGTGACTCAACTTAAACCCACCCCCAATGGGCAGAGCAGCACCTCCATGAAAATTATCCAATCAGAGTCATCACCCACAGCTGGGTGGAGTGCATCTGCAAAGAAACACTCAAAGAATTACAATCTAATCAACACTGATAACGTCTGTCCACACAAGATTACATCAAAGATAATGTCATTTGGGTGACACAATATAATCAAACTGGCACACATGGTTTCTACTGAGAGATCCATACTTAGTCTTATTGAGCTTCCCTTGTATGTGATGCATTGCTTTTCTCTTGCTGCTTTCAGGATTTTCTCTTTATCTTTGACATTTGACAATCTGATTAGTAAGTGTCTTGGAGTAGGTCTATTTGGAGCTATTCTGTTTGGGGTACGCTGTGCCTTTCAGACCTGTAATTTTATGTCTTTCATAAGAGATAGGAAATTATCATTGATTATTTCCTCTAATATTCTTTTTGCCCCTTTTCCCTTCTGTTCTCCTTGTGGGACACCTATACAGGTACATTCATGTGCTTCATGTTGACATTCAATTCCCTGAGTCCCTACTCATATTTTCCTATTCTTTTCCCTATCTGCAATTTTGTGTGTAGGATTTCAGATGTCCTGTCTTCTAGTTCAGGAATCCTTTCTCCTGCCTCTCCAGGTCTGCTGTTGTATGACTCCATTGTGTTTTTCATCTCTTCTATTGTGCCTTTCATTTCCATAAGTTCCGCCACTTGTTTTTTTAAGCTTATGAATCCTTTCCAGTGCTTTCTTTATCTCTTCATTTCTTTATCCTTCATCTCTCTTGTCACATTTTCTTTCAAATTGTTGATTTGATTAGAAGATTTGTTTGAATATCTTTAATTAGTTATTTCAACTCTTGAATCTCAACTGAGGTGTTAGTTTGTTCCTTTGACTGGCCATATCTTCATGTTTCCTGGTGTGGTTCATGATTTTTTGCTGTCTAGGCCTCTGATTTTCTTGATTAGTTTATTCTGGAGGTTGTTTACTCCCTTATGCCTTGGGTTTTCTTGTTGGTTCCCTTTGATATCTATATTTCTTTGTTTCCCTGGCTGGTCAGTTGTCAGATTGGCTTTGTCTCCCAGTCTTCCCCCCCAAATCAGGGACCCACTGTGGCCTGCCACAGGAATGGGAGGTAGGCACTGGACACCCCAGTAAGTTCACTTTGTGTGGTAATATAGGTCTGCTGGCTTCCAGTGGTGCTCTGTTTCCACCAGTCAGCAAGACCTGGGTTTGCTTTAGAGCCCTGCTTTGACAGTTGGGTTGTCCATATTTCTCAGCTCAAACTGGGCTGGGTTTATGTGCAGGGTGTATAGACCAGCTCCTGTGTTTCTAATAAAGGGTCTGGAGCATCTTTTTAAAGTATTTCATTCCCTTGCACTTTCAGGACTGTCCAGCAGAGGGCGCCATTCAGTAACTTGATCATCATCAGAAGCTACTTTGCCTCTGAGCACAGGCTGCATCTACACAGGTGAACTGAAACTGTGGGATTCCTATGCCCTCACTTTTCTGGCCAAAATGTGGCTCAATGTGGAGTGGCACTTGTTGCAGAGGACTCCCTCAAATGACCCAGTACTCCAGCCGTCTCCAAGGCAAGGAAATGGCCATTGGCTGCTGCTTCCCTCAAGGGTGGGGGGAAGGCTTTTCAGAGCCAAGGCTGGAAACACAGTTTCTGTCCATGTTTTCTCAGTCTCTTTGTCCCTCACTGACCCGGGCCTTTAAATATCCTCCCCTGTTCTCTGGGTCTTCAAACAATAGAGAGAATATATAAAACCAAAAGTTGATTCTTTGAGAAGAGCAACAAGATTGACTGCCTGCCCTGGGGCTGCGATGTAGGCCCTGGGCAGTTAGGTAGAGAGTCCACTGAAGGGCACCCTGCTGATCACATGTGCCCGGCTGCCTGCCTGCTGTGTACCAGTGATCCTCTGGGGTATGGGAGGGGCTCCTGGTGCTTCTGTATGGTGCTCTCTCCTATACCTGCTTCTTGCTGGTGACACCCCGGACTTCCATGGTGGAGAGTAAATGCTGCCTCCTGGGTTCCCTCCTGGGAGCTCTTGGCTGCATGGTGTGGAGGATCACGTCCCCAGCTAACTGCCAAGGTGGGTGCTCGGGAGTGAAGGGCCACTGCCCACTCCCTTGCCCAGCGGCTGTCTTGCCACTGCCAGTCCCTCAAGGTGCAGTCTCTTCGCATTTTTGCCCATGTCCCCACCATGTACTGGAGGGATCCCTCTGTGGCCAGTCATATCCCTGAACTGCAGTCCCAGGTGTCCTCCAGCCCCTCTCTAGTTTCTTTCACAGAGGAGAAGAAGCCCATTCTGCCTCACCCATTCCACCATCTTCCTGGAAACCAAGAGTACTTATATTTATTCTTGGGAATATCTTCAGATTCCCTCCTTCCTTGATTTAGAGTTGTGTCTGTCACTACCAAGCAGTATCCTCATTCCAGCGTGGTTGAAGGCCTGGTTCTCTGATGTTTTACCAACTGTCTGCCTGATTCCTGAGGTTTTTCTCCAGACTCTGCCCCCTTCTTTGTCCAGTTCTTTCCAAAGGATTTATGCAAAGTACTTTTTTTTTTTTAAACAAATCACTCTACAAGCCAGAGGTGTCTCTAAGAATCAAATCAAAGTCACAGGCTCTGTATCTGATCCCTCAAAGTATTTATCAGAAAATATTCATAACCTAGGCTAGTGTAGCCTCTGAATGGGACTTGACTCACCTTTTTCCATCCCACATGCTTTACTACCTTCTCAGAGTCTACAACAAGGATGCCGGGCTGGAAGTGTCCTGTTTGGAACCCCCTTCCAGTGTAATGTATGGAGGCTCTGGGATGAAGAGTGTATTTGGCTTTACCTTGTTTTGAGTGGGTACGATCTAAGGGCTAAATCTTAGTATTTTTAACATTTAAGTGCCTATATTTTTTGAGCAATTGTCTGTGCTCCTGCACATCACAGGGCTGTTGCTGGAAATGATCAATCTGTTGCTCTCTGAACACCTGAATTCTTATATGTCATCATTTAGAAATGATTTCAGCAAATAGCTTTGTTAACTTACTTGTTCCAGTTTTTCTGATGTGCATTCTCTAGGCAGCTGGAAGAGGAAGTTGTAACTGAGAGTGCAGAGGCTGCCTTGTCCTGAAGCTACAGCCACCTCCCCGTGGTGGTGCATCCCTGGAGAGAAACCTGCAGGTAACCCTGGGCTTTACTCCCCCTGGTGGTTTGACAAGTATAAATTTTCTTGACAGAGAGGACAACGTTTAAGCCACTGCTCCTGCTTATTGCAAATTAGGGGTGACATTGGATGATGAGCTGGCAGGTCCCCTGTGAAGGGGAATGGGGAACAGGATCAAGGAGGTAGAGGGTGTAGACGGGCAGGTAAGAGCTCACTCCTTCTGTATTTAGGAGGCTGTTTTGTAGGAAATTCCTGCTCCAGGTACTTAGGCAGGTTAGCACAGGGATGGCGGGAGGCTGGCTGAGTGCTCAGGAGTAACTGCAGGATCAACGACTTCTTGCAGCTCTTGAGAATCTCTGCTCAGATTATCAGAAACCAGCCAGGGAGGAGGGAGAGCAGGCGAATAGTAAAGCACTGAGACCCTCAACAGCCGATGTAAAAAGCAGCCCCTGGCACAGGGGAGTGCACCCCTCCCCCTGCGAGAGTGTCCACACACCCCTCCTGTGTGTGTGTACTTATGGTGCTTTCTACCTGTTTGCTCCAACTGTGCTGTGCCCTTGAATGCTCTCTCATGGCGTGGCCAAAACCTAGGAACTAAACTCTGGCAACAGTAGGTTTGGCTGGTGTGCTGGTTTGGATATATTATGTCCCCCCAAAAAAGCCATAATCTTTAATCCAATATTGTGGGATATTAAGATTAGGTTGTTTCCATGGAGATGTGACTCACCCAACTGTATGTGAAACTTTTGATTAGATTATTTCCATAGAGGTGTGGCCCGGCCCATTCAGCATGTGTTTGATTAGTTTACTGGAGTTCTTTACAAATGCTGGCATGGGCCCAGATGCTTGCTGCCTGAGCTCAGAGATGCTTGGAGTTGTGGACCCCTGATGCTGGCTGACGCTTTGAAGATACTAACCCAGAGTTTGCCCCAAGAAGCTAAACCCAGAGACATTTTGGAGAACGCCATTTTGAAATGCAAACTGGGAGCACACAGATGCCAGCCACGTGCCTTCCCAGCTAACAGAGGTTTTTCCAGATGCCAATGGCCATCCTCCAGTGAAGGTACCCTATTGTTGATGCCTTAGTTTGGACACTTTTATGGCTTTAGAACTGTAACTTTGTAACCAAATAAAACCCATTTATAAGAGCCAATCCATTTCTGGTATTTTGCATAATAACACCATTAGCAAACCAGAATAGCTGGGGACTGCCAGTGTCTGAAATTCTGATTATGCTTTGCTTATAGAGTCCCAGAGACAAAGGAAAGAATCAAGCACAATCTAAGGGAAAGCAGGAGGGATAAACTAAAGGAAAGAAAAAGAAATGAAAACCCAGCTTTCAAGCTTTAAAGCCCTTTATCATTTTGCTAAGACAGGAGAAAAAAAACAGACACAGACCTAAAGGCCTCAGGGTGATACACCAGGATTTTTGAGTTTGGGGCTGGTAGGGTTTTTGGTTTCTTTTGTTTAGTATTTTTTTTCTGCAGGACAAATATTTTGAATATTTTGGCTTACCAAATATTCAAATCAGTGCTTTTGTGAGTCATTCTGTAACAGGCCCGTGCTGCATTGCCATTACTATTGTTTGGTGTATTAGCCCAGAGGCAGGTCTAATACCACATCCAAAGTGAATAAGCGCTTTTAACTGTTGTTTATAATCTGCCAACTTTCTTTGTTTTCTCAACAAGAGGAGGATAGCTTGCCCTTTTCCTCTAGACATAACAAGCCCCAGAGAGACACCAAGGGAAACTGCAGCACCCCGTTTTCCCTAAGTAGCTCCATCATTCTGTAACCTCCTCATGCTACATTTCTTTATATAGATGCCCAATGAAGGAACTGGGGCAATGCATGAGAGACAGAATCACATTTAAACTTTAAGGATAAACCAAAGAAAAAGGCCATGTTTTAGGATCAGAAGAGGCAAGCTCTCCTCCTTTGGTGCATGGAAGTCTTGAAAGTTCTCTGAGGCCATCCTCATGTCATAGAATCCCAGAGATTTCTCAGTGAAATTGACTCAGAATCTCTGGGGTAGAGCCTGAATATCAGTGTTTATTTCAAAAGTGCCATTGGTGATTCTAGTGTGAGATCCACTGATTTAGAAGCACTTCAGAGCCAGTGAGCCAGGTGTGCTGGTTTGAAGCTGTTATGTATCCCAGAAAAGGCCACGTTCTTTTAATCCATCCCTGTTAGTGCAGACCTGTTGTGGGTGGGACCTTCTGATTAGGTTGTTTCAAATGAGATGTGACCTGGCTCATTCAAGGTGGGTCTTAATCCTGGAGTCGTTTTTGAGAGGATAAAGGACAGAAAACACCCAGAGAACTCAGAGAGAGAAACACCCAGAGAAGTGTAGAGGAAAACCCCTGGAGGAGCTGAGACAGCCACTGAAGCCAGGAGCTGAAAGCAGTGGAACCCAAGAGAGAAGGACCAGCAGACACTGGCCATGTGCCTCGCTAACCCTGGATGCCAGCAGTCTTTCTTCAGAGAAGGTATCATCCTATTGATGCCTTACTTTGGAGACTTTAATGGCCTTAGAACTGTAAATCTCTAAACTAATAAATCTGCATTGTAAAAGCCAACATATTTCTGGTATATTGCATTCTGGCAGCTTTAGCAAACAGAAACACCAGGCCATGCTTTCTCCTGGGGTCTGTAGCGTTCTGGTGCTGGATTAATGTCTGCCTTCATCAGATGGCAATGCCTGTTTCCTTCTCTGGAATGTTTGGATTAGGTTGTTTGCATGGAAATACACCCCACCCACATCCTTCAGTGCTCCTCCTGAGCTGTGCTCCTGAGGCCTGCGGCCTCCCGTTCCTGCCTGCCCTCACCCCTTCCCTCCTCTTGCTGCTGAATCTTTCATTCCCCTTTCTCTTCCTTCCTGGGCACCACCAGTGCTCACTTTGGTTCCCTCAGCTTGTTCATTTCCTCCAAACCCACCACCTGATGGTCCCTCTGGGAGACAGTGAGATGGGGTGACTAGGCAACCCACTGAAGCTCTCTGGTTTCAGTCTCCTTCTTACAGGAATAAGTCACAAGCTTGCAGGAAAGTTGTGCCAGTCACATGAGGCCAGTGTTTAGGTGGTATTTAGTTGATGGTCAATGATTAAGTCAAGGAGGCAGAATGGATCTGGACAAGGCCTAGAAATCAGCATGGTTCCATCACCTCGGGTAACAAGGGCAGATGAGGACTGCGCTGAGAAGTGAGGCTTAGGACAGCGGTTCTCCACCTTGGTGGTGCTTTAGAATCATCTGGGGAGCTTTCAAAAAGTCCTGGTGCCCAAGCTGAAACTGAGACCAACTAAATCAGAATTTCTGTGTGTGGAGTGATCCAGGCATCAGTATTTTTGAAGGTGTCAGGTGACTCCAGTGCGCAGCCAAATTTAAGAGTAAAGGCTTGGGGATCAGCAGGTCTGGGTTTGATCCCAGCTCCGTCGTGCACTGGCTTTGGACAAGTCACTGCCCTCTGAGCTTCAGTTCCTTCATCTGGGAACTGGGAATCAACTATGTATGTCACTGCTTGATTACACAGCTCTGTTGAGGAAATTCTGTACCATGGGCTGCTTGGGACCTGGCATAGTGCTTAGATATTCCATTCTGTTGACTGGATTTGGGAGCAGGGGGCGTGGATGTCAGAGGCCCCCTGCCGGACCCAGGCCCTCGGCAGCCCCGGTGCCCCCCAGAGTGCTTGGCTCTCTGGGCTCAGCCTTCTCCTGCCTCTTGCTGTCCTGATCCCAGCAAGTTTATGAATTGAGCTTCGAGCACGGCCCACAGGGAGCTGCTGGCTCCTCCCCACAGGGCAGGGCAGGGGCTCAAGCCTGTTACCCTGTTTTTAAAGTACTTAATGAAAATACTGGTCAGTTAAAAAAATTAGTAATGATTAAACAAGAGGCAAACCAACAGTATTCCCTTTCCTGTTGTTAGGTTGCCAATATCCAGTACGTTACCTAAGGGGTTAAATGTTTTAAAATATTTGGTAACCTAGATATTTGGCCACCATTTAGAATATAATTTTTTGTGAAATGTGTTTTGAAGTCTAAACATTCAGCATATAAATATGCTTTGGGAACATGAGCATTTGTAGATTATGTGAGTGAATGTGTGTACGAATGTGTGTGCTTGTGAGTATTTATGAGTGTGTGTGAATGAATATATGAGTATATATGTATGTTAGTGTGTATTTGTGAGCATGGTTGAGTGTGTGCAAGTGTGTATGAGTGTGTTAGTGTGCATATGTCAGTGTGTATAAGAGTGTGTGTGTATGTTTTTGAATGTGAGTGTATATGTGAGTATACAGTGAGTTTAAATGTGTGAGAGTGTTTATAAATGTGCATGAGTGTGCTTGGATTTGTATGAGTCTGTCAGTCAGTCTGATTGGGTGTATGTATGAGTGTGAATGTTGTGAGTAGATGAGTGAGTGTGTGTGCAAATGTGTATGAGTACATGGGTGTGTGCATGAGTGTCTGTGACTATTTGTGAGTGTGCATGAGTATATGAATGTGAGTGGGTGTGAGTGCTTATGAGTGTTTATTATGAGTGAGAGTCTTTATGAGTGTGTGTAGGAGTGTGTGGGATTATGTAAGTGGGAGCATGTGAGTGTATATGTAGTTGAGTGTGAGAGTATATTGTGTTTGAGTGTGTTTATGAGTGTGTATGAGATTGTGAGTCTGCATGTGAGCATGTTCTTCAGTGTGTGTGACTCTGTGTGTGGGTTTGGGGGGCCCTGCATGTGCTGGGAGTTGTCAAGAGTGAGGATTTCTGATTCTTCCTACTTGTCTCTAGATTCTGCTTTGCTTTATCCTTGCTAAGCCTTATGTAAATTTAAGGCAACCCAAGTTGAGACCTTCTATTACTGTCAAAAGCCATGTTGAAGCAATTCAATTGCTCTGTTTCCATTCTTTTGGGAAATCTGTGTAGTCGTGGAAATTATAACAGGATCCTAGGATCATCTGTGGCTTTGTAATATGTTCTTCTAGTGAATAGGGCTGGTCTCTTTTGTGCCCACCCATGATTGGAGAGCATTGGGGGAGTGGCAGACAGAATGGACGGGGTGACATCTGGGGCCAGCCTGCCACAAGACAGGTTCGGAGCTCTTTGCTTCCCTCATGTTATTTCATCTGCTCATCAGAGAATCCCTGTTTTATGGATTCAGTTACATCCCCCAAAAAAGACATGTTCAAGTCCTGACCCCTGGTCCTGTGGGGGTGAACCCATTTGTAAATAAGACCTTTGAAGATGCTATTATTAATTAAAGCATGGACCTATTTGCAAATAGGCTCTTAGGGGATCCTATTTAGATAAAAACTGAATTGCATCAGGATGGGCTTCAATCTACATGATTGGAGATCTTATTAACCAGGGGAAATTTGGACACAGTCAGTCAGTAGAAGCCAGAAGTCAAAAGATACCAGAGAATGAGGCAGATCACCATGGGACAGAGGCAGAGCAAGCCAAAGAACCTCCAGGATTGTGGCGAGCCAGCCCCAGAATGCCCCAGCCTGGGAGAAAGCACGACCTGTTGAGACCTTGATTTTGGGCTCTAGCCTCTGAAACATTAAGATAACAAATCCCAGTTGCTTAAACCAACCCATTGTCATAGCAGCCCTTGCAGACTAACACACCCTCTGGGTGAATATTATTTCCCTTTGAGGAAACATGTCCAGGGAAGATGAGCAACTTGCACAACACGATGCATTGAGATAGGACCAGATCACCAGCTCAAAGCATGTAATTTTTACTATGCTACACTGGGAACTGTTCTTGATTTTCCTTACCTTCCTGTTCTTCTTTTGTCATCTATTCTTTTTGAGCCTTGATAGGAAATTTCTAGTGTTGGGTAAAAGGGAGTTTCTGCTTGAGGCTTGGTGCAATCTGTAAGCCTCTGCCCGATGCCATATCTTTCCTGGGGCAAATGTCTTTTCTGTGGGGATAAAATGCCTTTTGCCCTCTTTAGGTGGATTTTCCACACTGAGCATCACAGAGCAAAATGCTCCGGTTTCTGAGAGAGCAGAACATATTCTGCAAGATCACTGCAATTGCCTACATTTTTGCAATGCATAGGTAGAGGCATAATTTAAAATTTGGCTTATCTGGGTTTTATTTAAACCTTTGCTGTGCTCTTTAACTGGTTGGGACTTCAGCAAAATAATGTAATAAACTCTAGGCACATCAAGAGCCTTACATGGTCCAGTTTTCAATCAAGCGTGTTATGGTCCAGTAGCCTTGATTCTTGATGTTGATTGTATAACAGTGCAGCTTTTATTTGGTGACTGGGTGATTGTGAGAACTTTGTGACTGACACTCCCTGGATCCAGTGTGTGGACAGATGAGTAATAAAATAAAGCCAAAAATATATATAAATGATAGAGGGGGATAAGGGGTGTGGGATGTTGTGGGTGCTCTTTTTTATTATTATTATTACTATTTTTTGGTAGCAATGAAGATTTTCTAAGATTGATGATGGTGATGAATACACAACTGTGTGATGACACTGTGAGCCATTGATTGTATATTTTGCATGGATTATATGGTGTGTGGGTATATCGCAATAAAATTGCATTTAAAAAAATTACTTCTACAAATCACCAATGTTTATGTGTGAAACATTGAACATCTGCTACTGTTGGCTTTTTAATTAAATAGTCTATCTCTCAAACAAACAAACCAGGAAACAAAAAAGAGTGCTATGGTCAATGATATCGTGATCACCCTGATTATTTCTGGGCATCCTGGGAAGGGGCTCAGTTTCTTTCTGTCTCTGCCATTCATCATGCTGGCAGGGGAGGCAGCCTGGGCAGTGTCCAGCGGAAACCAGGAGGGCAAGTTATGGTTTTTGGAGGGATTGGGATTGAACAGAGAGGGTAGAGCCAGGGAATAATTTTAGAGCATGTAATTGGTCTGACAGAGAATATTTCTATAGTTAAATATATTATTTCTTTCATCTGTTACCACAGTTAGGCAAAAATAGTACATTCAAGTTTTAAATTTCATGACAATAGCTAGTTCACATGGTTTTATTTTTTTCACTTTTGTATTGTGGTACATATATTCAGCCCCAAATTTCCCATTTTAACCACTTTCAAGTGTACAATTCAATAATATTAATTACATTCACAATGTTTTTCCAACCAGCATCTATTCCCAAAATGTTTTCATCACCCCAAGTAGAAACTTTGCATCTTTTAAGCATTAACTCCCCATTTCTCCTTTCCCATCCCTTACCTGTTGTAACCAGTAATCTTTCTGCCTCCATGAATTTGCTTATTGTAGGTACTTCATACAAGAGAAATCATACAATATTTGTCCTTTTGTGTCTGGCTTATTTCACTCAACATAAAGTCTTCAAGATTCATCCACGTAGTGGTATGTATCAGAACTTCATTTTTTTTACACTAAATATTAGGGTTGTTTTTATATCACAAAACTTGGCCTCTTTGCTTTGCCTTGCCTAGAGTAAAATTTTGGTAACAAACCATAAATAAACAATATCCCATATAGATTTTTTTAAATATATATAGGCAACACAAATATTTTAAAAATATTTTATTATAATTATCAACATGCTGTTTGTCATCTTGGTTTTCTTCTCTTACAAAAATATAAGGACTGGAACATGTACTAGAAGGATCTATGTGTAATACATTCAAGGAAAATGCTTTTTACCTTCCACAAATCCAGGGGAAATGTACAGAGAAACTCTAATTTTTGTTGATTTCTGTTAATGTTATCTCAATGTTTCAACCATGGGATCATGGAAGTTGTATCAGTGTAGAAGGTGGTAAACACTTCACTATCCAGAGCTCCATTGTTTTATACCTTCCTAGAGACAGAAATTACCTGTGTGGACAATCAAAATCTGTTAAAGCAGATTACACATGTATGCATGGGATTTCAAAGCTGGGAAAAATCAATCAGGAATTCCAGGATTTGTCAGGAAAGTGGGAAGAAGGCAATTCAGTGGGGAAACAAAGAAGGTAATTTTAGAGTTTTTTGCTTTATTGAAATTAGTTCACCAGTATTGATGAACCCACAAGTTTCTCCAAATAGGAGTAACAAACACCCACAGGTTGTGGCCATCAGCCAGCGGCCACAGGTCCCTGCTCACCCCTTCCTTCTGCCGTTTCTTATTCTCTTATAAAGTAAGCAGTTCTCTTATGTGAGCACCCCGCCTGCCCAAAGGCCCAGTTGGGATCTCTCTGCTGTGTGGCCTGTCATTTGGAAGGTTATTTTAGTAGATGGGTGATGTGGGTTCAGGACAGCTGCTTTATAGTTTAGCATTTCTGCCATGTCCTGAAGGCCAAAACCATCAAGTACAGTGCATGAGAAAGTTTTGGGTGCTTTCCTACTTTTCTAGGATCTGTCTTCATACAAAATTGTAGCCTTCAGTGATTTCAAGAACAAATGAGAGCAGAGGGAACCTGAAGAGACAAACAGGGCACTGTGGACAGACTTGGTTTGCAACTATTAGTAAATAAATTTAGCATTCCTGATTCCCTCCATGTGGCTCTTTGAATTCTCCTTTGACCTGGTTACAAGATCTTATTGTTTCTCTCATTCATTAACAAGTTAAATAAAATCTTTGATGTGTTTTCATTTTGTATTTGTATGAGAGTCCTTTTTTACCTTTTAAAAATATTCTTTTAAAATTAGGTATCTTTATATACAAGTACTTTTCTGGATACCCTGTTCTAAGCACTTTATAAATATTAACTTATTTGATCGTTGTAACAGCCCTGTTCATTTAGGCTTCCCTTCAGCCTGTTGAATAAATGTTACTAAGTGAGGCTCAGAGCAACTCCGAATCTTCCCCAAGCTTGTGTCATTATTAAGTATCGGGCTGGGAGGCCAGCCCCAGCTCACGTGAGGCGAGGTACACTGAGGCACGCCGGCCTTCCCAGCAGATGAGGGCCTCCTTCTGAGTCTGGGGGTGAGAGGAAGAGCCAACAGGAGGCATAGAGGAAAGGGACCCCAACTTTGTTTTTGTGGAAGCTGAATCCTTACATAACAAAAGGATTGTGCTGAGGTAGGGAAGGGAGCTGGGATGAATGTATTCTGCAGTAGAAGGTGGGACTGGGGTCCTGGGTGGAGCCTGCACTATCTGGGTGGTAGGACATTGTTCTGACAATGGAGAACTTTTGGACCGGCACTGTGTTTCCTGCTAGAAGTCCATCTTAAAATATCAGCCCACTTCTTTCCTCCAAGGCCCCTTTTCCTTCTCAGAACATGTGTCCTAGTTTCTGTTTTTAAACACATGGTCCCCGTTGCTCATGGGCAAGCCAAGGTGACGTGGGAGGCAGCATGGTTGGGGGGATAGGGTGTGGTATTGGAGTCAGCTGGGCCTGG
>PVKY010007364.1:0-14999 GCA_004027775.1 Bradypus variegatus | reverse complement strand
CTTTTTTACATTAGGACTCTAACTTTGTATTTAATATTTATCATTATTTTTTCACAAATGGAAAGCAAATTTGTCCTTTTCCTACATATTTGAAATATCATCTTTATCACAGATTAAATTCCCATGCACATGAAAATCTGTTTCTGGATTTTCTACTTGGTTCCTGCTAACTCTATTTGTCTATTTCTGGCCCCACACCATACTGTTTTAATTATCACAGCCTTATAACACATACTTGGTACCCAAGACACACTCAGAAACTTGTTAACTATCAAAATCTACTCTTCTAAGTAAACTTTAGATACAATTGTTACATTATATTAAAGCCCATTCATATATTTATTTCTTTTACTTTCAAATGCCTTAAGTAATTTTATTTTAGGTATATCTTTTATTGACAGCATATGTTTGTTTACTTTTTTACTCTAATCATATCTGAAAGTGTTTTCTTTCAATCGGTTTCTGCCACTTGCAATTACTATTGTCACATAGATTTAGTCTTGTCATCTTGTATAATTTTAGACTGCTGCCTTTTTTTTTATATTTGCAAGGCAAACAGGCATTTATTTGGGATCTTAGAACTGCAATTTGGTGAGCACAGATTCAGTACTTTCAGGAGAGGGTTTTAAAGAAAAACATTAGATAAATTGTTTGAGGTTGGTAGATATTTGGGGTATGCCAAATATCCTTCAGATTAATAGTTTACTGAGTTCTTTATCTTGTGGTTTATTTATGGTGTCCTGAGGGCCTTAGGGTTTTGAGAAACATTGTTGCTTGAGGCTTTGCATACTTTGGCAGTTTGTGATGTCTGGTTGAGGTCTGCATACAAGTAACCTCCAGAATGACCTCCCGACTCCATTTTAAATCTCTTAGCCATAGTAACTCTATTTTATTTTTATTTTTGTTTACAATTCCAATGATGGTTCGATTTCATTTTCACCCAATTTGTGGAATCAAAGTAAAGCTTTTAGAAGTTCATTCTATCTAAGGGAAATATATGGCTTTACTATTAATTCTATTGAAAATTCAGTTAAAGTTTACTATTGATATGATTATTTGTTTATGTCATATAAATTTTTGTGAAGTATATCATCATGGTAGAAAGAAAGTTTTTACTAAAAGAAGATGTCTATGGAACAGAAGTGTACTTGGAATTGGTTGTCATGCACATGTAATTCAAAATGGATTCCAAACAAGCTGTGATATTATTCCAACCAAAATAGAAAAGGTAGTCATCAAAACTGACAAAGACTTTTTATATATACACAGGTGGATTGACTAAACGATAATTTTTTGTGTGACAAAGTGGCTATTGAATACAAAACTACACTTCAGCATGCTAGTACGTACTTTCTTGCAAGCTGAGGAAAAGGGCATATAGGAAAGGATGGGGAAAATTTAGTTAAAATAAACGTTAGGTACGTTACAATTTTCAAGTTTATATTTTGACATCTTTCTTCCCTAGAAGGTCATAGTGTACAATACCACAAGTATTATTTCTATGCAAGTAAAATACTAATTCCAGCAACATTTAAATGAACTGAAAGTTAGATTTCTCTGTATTTCCATCTTCTAATGCTCCCTTGTTGCTTTCCTTGTTTCCTATCATTTGCTTTCTGGGTCTGTGTTTTCTTTGTTGCCTCTCCCCACTCCCAACAATTTGAAATATGCATAATTTTTATAAATTGATCTTTATCTTTTTATTTTAAAACAATATGCTTAAGTCTGTGTAACTCCAAGGTCAGTCCTCTTAGAAACCAAGCAAAAAAAAGCAGACAAAAAATAAGTAGAGATATTGAAAACCTAAATAATACAATTAATCAATTTTGTCAATTAGATATTTTGGAACTCCACCCCCTTAAAAGAAAACATTCTTTTTGAGCACAGGATTAACATTTAAATTGACCATGTAAAAGGCCATAAAAGGAGTTGTAATAAATTCCACATGATCAATGTCATACGCACTGTGTCATCTGACCATAATGCACTAAAATTAGAAAGTAATAACAAAAGTATGGCTCAAAAGCATCTGCCTCTTGCAATTTTGCTGGCTCTCCTACCTGCCCCTTCCTCCTGGATTGCTAGTGGCTCCTGGGAACTTGAAATTCTCACTCTACAGAGTAAGTCAGCCTTCTCTAGCCTCTCCTTTCAAACCCAGCTCCCGACTGACTCTCCTCACCCAGAACCCATCCAGGTGCCCAGCAAAACCAGATAAGTCATCTCTTTTACCAGGATCCATCCTCCTAAGAAGTTTATTAGCAACACCAGTGTCTATTAGCTCTCATTCCTACTGCCATGCAAAATGAATAAGCTACATATAACCGTAGCAATTCCCTCCTCTTCCCTCCCTTCATCCCCCATCTTCTGGACATGTCTCATGATTTTTGCTCATTTAATAAATCAACAAATATTTATTGAACGCCTGCTATGTGCCAGGCACTATGGCAGAAGCCAAGAATACCCAGGCGAACCAGGAGACATGATCTCCGTCCTCATGGCGCTTAGGGTCTAGCAGGGAGAAGGAAATAAAAACAGATAACCACTCCCAAAAAGTGCAGCATTGCCATGTGGCCAGCCACGAGGACCTGCAGTAAGGAGAGGCCACCGGGTCGGGCAGCCAGGGAAAGCTGGGCTGCCAGAGTGACACCAACAGGAGGCGCAGGCGCAGGACTTACCTTAGCAGAGAGGAGGAAAGAGGCGCCAGGCAGTGGGAACAGCAGGTACAGAGGTCCTGTGGCAGGAGGACGCAAGGTAAATATGAGAGCCTGAAAGGAAACCAGCCTGGTTAGGCCCAGCTGAAGCAGGGAGAGGCTGCAGAGCTGGGTTAGCACAGGCCATGCTGGCGACAGCTGCCTTTATTCTAAAAGCAATGAGAAGCCATTAAGATGTTTTTTTATTTTTTGATTGTTATTGTTCAATACGGCATAAATGTAGAAAATCACATTAAAATGTGCCACTTAATGAATTAATGAATTATTATAGCGCAAACATCCTTTTAACTGCTCCCCAGGTCAGGAGTCGCCATATCAGAGGCCCTCCTTCTCTCAAGGCGCAACGGCTCTCCTGACTTCTGTGGTTATCCCTGCCTTGTTTTTCTTCGTGGTTTACCACCTGCCGCAGGTTAAGTTCTCTGAAAGTTCTCTCCCAGAGTTTGGGATGAAAGGAGCTTATTAGGGATCAACACATGCGGAGGAGCAGGGGTGGGAGCAGGGGCGGAAGCAGGGTGGGGCAGAGGAGGAAGCGGAAGTGGGAAACTGCCCCGCGCAGGCGCAGCCAACCCAGGCCTGAACGCTGGAGGGGTTGTTGTGGGTCGGGCCAGGTCGCCTGGCCTTTGCTACCGTACCTCACCCATTTGGATGCGGGCTTCCCTGGATGGGCATGCGCTTGGGTGAGGCGGCTCTCGGTAGCCGAGACAGATTCCAAAGGGCTTGCCAGCTGGTGTCTGTAGCTGACCGCTCTCCCCACGGAGGGCAGCCATGCCTCCTGGAGGGGATCACGGCTAACCTAACAGCCGATCCCGGTCCCTGAACAACACTGTGGTTTAGGTTTACCTGTATGAGGTTTTATTTGTTTGTTTGTTTTGTTTTGTTTTTTAAAGAGGAATAAAAGAGGGTAAATTACTTTTATCCTATCTTTACAAAAGATTACAAAATAATTGTTATGTGAAGACCTGATCAAATAAAGCATAAAATATGTAGGGGGCTTTGTGGATGTTTTCGGGATTTGTCAGCTTTTGAAAATGTTTATTTTGAAATAATTTTAGATTTACAGAAATGTTGCATAGATAGCACAGAGAGTTCCTGTATACCCTTCTCCCAGCTTTCCCTCATGTTAGTATCTTATGGGTACATTTGTCAAAACTAGGAAACCTGGAAGCAATCCAAGTGTCCATCGACAGATGAATGGATAAACAAAACGTGGTATATACAGATAATAGAATATTATTCAGCTTTAAAAAGGAGTGAAGTTCTGGTCCATTCAACAGCACGGATGAACCTTGAAGACATTATGTTGAGTGAAATAAGCCAGGATAAATATGGTTAATATTGTATGATCTCACTGATATGAAATAATTGGAATAAGCAAACTCATAGAGTTAGAACCCAGAATGTGGGTTACCAGGGGCTGGGTTGGGGGTAGGGAGGGGGGAGTTAATGTTTAATTTGTGCAGAATTTCTGTTTAGGTTGATTGCCAAGTTTTGGACTTGGATGGTTGTGATGGTAGCATAGCACTGTGACTGTAATTAACAGCACTGAATTATATGTGTGAATGTGGTTAAAAGGGGAAATTGTAGAATAAAATTTTAGAATAAAAAATAAAAGATTAAAAAACAAACAAAAATCCCTGGGAAACCAACATTTGGTGCAGTACTATTAACTAAACTATAGACTGTATTCAGATTTCACCGATTTTTCCACGAATGTCTTTTTGTCTGCCCTGGGATCCACTCTGTGGTCCCACACTGCACCTACTCGTCATGTCTCCTTGGTTTCCTCTCATCTGTGATGGGTTTCTCATTATCCCCTTGTTTTGTGTGTGTGTGTCCATGACTCTTTTGAAGTGTACTCGTGAGGTATTTTGAAGAATGTCCCTGATTTTGGATTCGTCTCATGTTTTTCTCATGATTACTAAGTGGTTATCAGGTTTTTGGAAAAGCACAGAGGGTAAGTGCCCTCCTCATTGCTTCAGGCGGGGCAGGGGGGCATGCTATCAATCTGACACCACTGGTGGGGTGATGCTTAATATGTTAAGGTGGTATCTGCCGGATTTTGCAATTGTAGAGTTACTGTTTTTCCCCTGAGCCCAGGTCACACTGAAGGAGGAGGGAATTAAGCTCCACCTTTTGGGGGTGTGGGGGCAGTAACTATATATATTCTTTGGAATTCTTCCTTAAAGATTTTTCTCTTTTTCATTTTTCTTGCAATCATTCATTTATGCCACTATAGACTCATGGAGATATATTTTATAAGTTTTAATCCAATACTATTGTTATTTATTTTGTGGCTCAAATTGCTCCAGCTTTGGCCTTTGGAGTTCTTTTAGATTGACTCCGCTGTGCTTTTCTTTTCCTTTTGAAGTTACATTTGTTATTTTGCTTCATTTTAGGAGAAAAGCCAGAAACTGGCTTTAAACTTGATCTCTCTGTGCTCCAACCATACAACTGTGGCAATGGAGAAAGTACAGGGAGACAGATCTGGAAAAAGTACAGGGAGACAGAGTGTTTGTAAATTTTGGAAATTTAAGCTTAGAGTTAAAGGAAAGGAGCTTTGGTGAAAGAGAATATGAGTACAAGAGCATATACTCTCTTATCAGGTCATGGAGACCCTGGGGGGATTTGTGTTCACTCATCCCACAGATATTTATGCAGCACCTCCTAAGTGCCAGGCACTGTGCTGGACTTCAGGGCTCCATCAGTGAAGCAAGTCCCTGCCCTCCTGTAAGTTATTCTCATCTGCATTGACTCAACAAGAGCTTGAGCACCAGCGTCCCAAAGACCAGGGTTTGCTTCTTGCCCCCCCCCAGAATAACAGACCCTCAGTTTTCCTTCTCTGTAAAATGGGTTCAACCACCCATGCTGCATAACTCAGAAAGTTTTGTGGAGAGGGCCCCTAGGAGATGACATCCAGGAAAATGGTATGGTAGGACCACAACACTAGTTGCCATTTATTGAGTCTGTATTGATTGCTAATAGCTTGGCTGGTCATTTTTTCCATTTTCTTTTCTCCTTTCCTTTAATTCTATGTTTAAATTTCCAAAATTTCCAAACACTCTCTACTCACCAAGTAACAACTCTTCCTTCCCCTCTGCCCCCATCCCTTGGCTAATAACCCTGTGCTCTTTTGACATATCCTCCTTTTTTATTTCCCCTAAGTGCTTCCTTACTTTGGGGCATTACAAGAGGACCCTGTCTCATCTTGTATTTTCCCTGCCTCACCCCTCTAATCAGCCATTACTCCAAGGAGCCCTGACTTCTTTGACAGGAGAATGGTATTTAGAAAGCATAATCTGGTGCTGGGAGTTTTCATTGCTACTAGTGTATTTTCACATTTTTAAAAATGAGTTTTTCAAGTTTCTAGGTTCCTCTCCTGGCTCTTTTTTCCTTGCAATTTATTTGTTGAAAAAAATAGATTGTTTCTCTTATAGTGTTCCACAACCTGGATTTTGCTGGTTGCATCCTGGAGGTATAATTTAACATTTTTCTCTGTCCTATGTATTTCCTGTAAATTTAAAATAGGATCTAGAGGCCTGACCAGATTCTGGTTAGATTTTGGGGGGCAAGATTTCTTCAAAGATGGTGGTTTCTTCCATCAGGAGATATATAATCCCTGGTTCTTTTGTGGTATCAGTGGCCATTGATAATAATTGCATAGATCTATTCATTCATTAAGGGCTGCAAAATGGTGATATTCTAATTCATTCCTTCATTAATTTTCTGGAACATTCTACAAAGAGAATCTTTGCCTCATCTACTATTTTCTTATCTAGTGTTACAATTCATATACAAAAGGCAGGATTCTTTGCCTTTATTTATCTGTTTTCAAGATAAAATGCTGGTTCTCTACCATCACCTAATGATGACAGATTGAATTTTAGAAAATCATTGTGATCATGGATTTAATATTTAATGTATTTCAATCCACTGATTTGTTATCCTTGTTGATGCTCAATTTGTTGTACCTTTGGCCAGAGGGAGATTTTGAGTCAGCTCCTGAGTCCTTTTGGCACAATCCTACTAGCCTTTGATAGCTTTCTTCCAATCCAGCATCTGGGAAGCAGGCAAGAGTTAGATGCTCTCTGCAGCCTCTGAGTTTGGGGGGAACACCTCTGCCCTTCAAGAGGACAACACTGAAACTTCTAGATTTCTGGGTAGGTAGGACCTTGATGGAGTCAGTAAGAGAGAGAATGCAGGACAGAAAGAAGATGGAGTGGGGAAGAGGTTGAGTTAAGCTGTTCACTTGTGAGTTTTAGGTACCTATTGGATGTCTCCTGGCATTTGTAAATGTGGATCTGGGGTTCCAGAAAGAGGACTGGTCTGGAAGTAGAGATATGGGAGTTGGAAATGTATATGGGGTGGATAACGTCATGTATGTAAAAGTGATTCTCCAGGGAGAGTCTGAGGGGTGAAAAGAGAAGAGGGCTGAGAGACAAACCAACTAAGAACAGAAGGGAGGGGCAAAAGCATGAAAAAGTGCAGTCCTAGAGGCAAAGAGCAGGGTGGAGGGTGTTTGGAGAAGGGAGTGGCTAATGATTAAATGCCAAAAAGAGGTCAAGTAATATCAGGACTGAAAGAAGGCCTTGGACTTTTCAATTATGAATGGAGAAATGACAGGGTTGGGAGGATAGAGAGCCAGGCTGCCCTGGGTTGGGGTGTGAATGGGAAACTGGGAGGGTAACTCCTCTTCAGGAAACCTGACGGAAAGGAGAACATGGTATCCGCTGATAATGAGAGGGCGTTTGCTGTTTAGTCTGTTTTTATTGGGAGTGACTTCAGCATATCAAGAAGAGGAAGGAGCTGGTGGATGACAGATACAGGAAAAAACGAGGGGATGGGACCCAGGACTACTCCAGAAAGAGAGAAATTAAGCAACAGGAACAATGGAGAAAATGGAGGTGGAGTGTGGTTTATAGGTTTGAGGCAGGAAACTGGGGGTGAATATTCATGAACAAGTTTTTGTGTAACATGTTTTCATTTCTCTTGGGTGTACACTTACAAGTGGAGTTGCTGGGTCACATGGTAACTCTGTGTTTAACATTTTTGAAGAACTGCCAAACTATTTTCCAAAGTGAGTGTATCATTTTACATTCATACCGGGATATGTGAGGATTCCAATATCTCTATATCCCATTAACACTTGTTATTATTTGTCCTTTTTATTATAACCATCCTAGAAGGTGTGAAATGGTATCTCATTGTGGTTTTATTACATTTCCGTAATAGCTAATGATTTTTAGTATCTTTTCATGTGTTCATTGGGCTTTTTGTATATCTTCTTTGGAGAAATTTATTCAAATCTGTTGCCCATTTTTAAGTGGTATTTGTCTTTTCATTTGTTGAGTTGTATGAGTTCTTTATGTATTCTGGATACGAGTCCTGTATCAGTATATGATTTGCAAATATTTTCTCCCATTCTGTGGGTTGTCTTTTCATGTGTTTTTGATGGTGTCCTTTGAAGCATGAGAGTTTTAATTTTGATGAAGTTATCTACTTTTTCTTTAGTCACATGTGCTTTTGACGTTGAATCTAGGAAGTCTTTGCTCTAACCTGAAGTCATGAAGATTTACTGCTATGTTTTCTTGTAAGAATTTCATAGTTTTAGTTCTTACATTTAGGCCTATAATCCACTTAAAGTTAATTTTTGTATATGGTATAATGAAGGGGTCCAACTTAATTCTTTTGCATGTAGATTTCCAATTGTCCCAGCACCATTTGTTGAAAAGGCTATTCTTTCCCCCACTGAATTGTCTTGGCACTCTTGTCGAAAATCAATTGGCCATAAATGTATGGGTTTATTTCTGGACTCTGGATTCTATTCTATTTATCCATATGTCTATCCTTATGCCAGTACCACGCTGTCTTGATTTGTAGTAAGTTTTGAAATTGGGAAGTGTGAGTCCTCCAACTTTGTTGTTCTTTTTCAAGATTGTTTTGGCTATTTTGGGTCCCTTGAATTTCCATATGAATTTTAGGATCAGCTTGTCAATTTCTGCAAAAAAGACAGTTGGGATTTTGATAGAGAATAGGTTGAATCTGCAGATCAGTTTAGGGAATATTAACATCTTAACAATATTAAGTCTTCTGACCCATGAACATGGGATGTCTTTCCATGTATTTAGGTCTTTAATTTGTTTCAACAATGCTTTGTAGTTTTCAGGATGCAAGTCTTGCCCTTCTTTTGTTAAATTTACTCCTAGGTATTTTATTCTTCATGATGGTATTTTAAGTGGAATTGTTTCATTAAATTCATTTTCAGATTGTTCATTGCTAAAAGCATAGAAATACAATTGATTTTTGTGTGTTGGTATTGTACCCTGTAACCTTGCTGAACTTGTTTATTAGCTCTAACAGTTTTTTAATGGATTCCTTAGGATTTTTTTTATACAAGATCATGTCATCTGCAAATAATAGTGGTTTTTCTTCTTTCTTCCCAATCTTTTTCTTGCCCTAGCTAGAACCTGTAGCACAATGTTGAACAGATGCAGAAAGAAAACATTCTTGTCTTGTTCCTCATCTTAGGGGGTATACCCTGATTCTTAATAGGACGACTATCATTTGTAAACATGTCAGTTTTTCTTAAAACAATTTATAGGTTTAACACAATTCCAAAGAGAATTTAAAGCTCATGTGAATGAATACATAAGTGAAAGTAGCTATAAAATATTTGACAGAGATGAATGAAGAATTGCTTTTCAATTGTAATAAAACATTTTGAAAGGTGGCAGTAATGAAAACAAAATGGCAATGGCAGAATGATATAGATCTCAGTGGAACACAATACAAAATCCTGGCTCTGTCTACATAAGAATTTATGTTAAAGGAGGCTTCACAAACTAATGGCAAAAGGAGTAGATTTTTGCAATAAGTATTAGGAAATTTGGGGAGCTGTTAGGGGAGGAAGGGTTTGATTTCACCTCAAATCATTCACCAAAATAGTTTCTAGAAAGACTCAAAGAAGATGAAAGAACAAAAAGCCAAACAACTTAAAAACTAGGAAAAAATAAATGCGAGTGAATCTTACTGTATCTCTGAGTGTAGAAGAACTTAAAAACAATGGAAGAATTCAAGGATTTGACTACATAGCCTCTTATGTAAAAAGCAAAATGTATTTGCAATAAATACAAAAGACAAAGTGTTACCATTCTTAACTTAGAAGGGGATAATATAAATCAATAAGAAATTAGGGCTTCAAAGAAAAATTGACATAGAAGATAGGCCATTAAAAGATGAAACTCATCAACTCATAACTGAAAAAAAAATGTTCACTTTTACTAGCCGTCAAGGAAATGCAAGTGAAACAAGGTACAACTTTTTGTCTTTAACAAAAATTGCTGATATGCTCATACTCAGTGTTTACAGTGTGTTGAAATCAAGCTCATACCAACCCTATGAGGTAATATCCTATTGTTAGGCCCATTTTATAGATGTGGAACTGAGACCCGGAGGGATTCATTAATTGGCACAAGCTCATACAGTCAGTGAGCGGTGACACCAGGATTTGAACCTGGGCTCTAGGACTCTTCTGTGTTGAGGGGTCTAGAAAACAGTCGCGAAAAGGAGAGGCGAAGCACAGGAAGAAATGTTGCCCAAGGAGCCAGGCAAATATATTTGAAGTGCCTAGGTGGAAGAGGGTCTGGGCTTGTACAGTACTGCAGAGGGAAGCAACAAGTGGAAATTACACAAAGGCCGACGCTTTCACTGCAAGAACCGTCCCTGACGGACTGGAGAGGCCCAGGAAGGCACTGAGTTCACCCAGCCCTGGGACCCGGAGAGGAAGCTGATGTTTTTGGGGTTTCTAACCCTCGCGGCAGGCTGCAGGGGCGGGGTGGTCTCACAGAAAAGAAGCAAACCTTTAGATGGCTAATATCTCAAGTGTCTTTGTAGTTGCTGCTTTTACTTGACAGGGGAGGATGAGAGAAAAGCTGAGGACTTCCAAGTCCTTTCCAGATAAGGTACCTCCCCTGTGTTTCCCTCCAAGAGCCAAGTTGCCTGCTGGGCAGCCCTGCCAGGCTTCGATGCCCTCCCTACAACCCCTGACCTGGGCCAGCAGGAAGCCGGAGCTTGGAGGGCAGGGGAAGGAGAATGTGAGGCGGAGACGCTCATCCAGAACTTCCCTCCCTGCTCTGAAACCCTGCAGCCCTGCAGCCCTGCAGCCCCGCAGCCCGGCAGCCCAGCACCTCTCCCCAGGGCCAGGCGTACCATTTCCAGCGCCCTCTGACCTGGTCTCTAGGGCTGTGGTTCTCAAGAGCAGAACCTAGACCCAGCAACATTTCGGAACCCCTGTTAAAAATTCCAGAAACTATGGGGTAGATCCCATTCCTTAGGGTCTTAACAAGCCCTCAGAATGATTCTGACACAGGCTCAAGTTTGAGAACTACTTCTCAGAGGGAGGCCCCAAGCAGATAGTGGCAGAAATGTGAGGCTAGAAGGTCTCTTACTCCTTGAGACCCTCTGGGCAAGTTACTGAGTACCCATTTCCTGACTTAAGCCTAAGCACATTTGGGTACAATAATGCTTACTTCGTGGGTTGCTGTAGGGAGTAAGTAAAATAATTTGTAAAGCACCAGAACACCACGTGGAAGTGTATACGTACTAAAAGAAGGCAAATTCTCTTTTGTCCTTTCCATGGAGCCTGTACTTAGTATGAAGTGAGGTGGTGGTAGTGGTGGAAGGTCAGACACGTTGGAGAGTCAGAGGCAGGTGAAACAGAATCATTAAAGGAAGAAACAAATGTGTGTTAATTGAAGTTTGGTAACAACATCTTCATTTGAAAAGTCTTTGGGAACTTCATTAATAAAGTGAGCTGACTGTGAAACTTGTGACCTTTCTGTACTCCAGTTTCTTCATCTGTAAAATGGGTGTGACAACACTTCCTGCTTAATTGACTTTACATGGATGTAGGGCCTAAAAGACTAACAACAGCAAGCACGAGTGATAAATTCTGGTGTGAGCACAGAAGGCAGTGGGCAGTAGTCACTCAGCTGGGTTCAAGAGCCTCTGCTATTTTCCGGTTGGAGACTTAGGGAAAATTAACCAAATTCTCTCTGCCTCCGTTTCCTCATCAGTGAAACTGAGGGTAGCAGTAGCATCTGCCTTAACTGGTAGCCGTCACAGGTAAATGAGATAATACAAATTAAGTAAATGACAACCCTTATACTATAATTCCCTCACAACCATAATGTATACAAAACAACAAGGTATAGCATAGGAGAAAGACTGGAAAGAAATACAACAAAATGCTAAGGTTTATTTCTAGACGGTAGGATTATGACATTTTTATTTCCTTTATTTTTTTCTATGTTTTCCAAATTACTTTTATAATCAGAAGAAAAAGCTGTATTTGATGTTCAGATACCTTGGGATCAGTTATGATCTTCTCCAGTATTTTCACGTGTAATCTTCCTGGCAACTGTTTGAGATAAGAATCATTATCCCCATTTTCCAAATGAGTAAACGAGGCCAGAGAGGTTAGGGAGCTGGCTTAAACTTTGGGTTTCATAGCTGCTATGTGGCAGAGCCAAGGTCCATAGGCAGATCTAGCTATCTCCAAAGCCAGGCTGTCCGCAAGGATGCTGCGTCCTGGGGTTGAGTGCCCAGGGCTTCCCCAAACCTTCTCTCCTACCCTTATGTGATTGTAGGGTTAAGGTGGGAGGCTGCCAGAGTTGGGCCTATGGTGAGTGTGCTGCTGTGGGTCTCCTTGGTCTGGTGTTTCCTACATCCATATTCCTGGTGGAGGACATACGTTGGGGGATGGGGATTTTGGCATTCTCCTCTCCCAGTGTAGGAAGTCAAGGAGTACTCCCCAGGAAGAAATAAAAATTTCCATTATAAAGGTATCCAACAGAAGAACTAAAAATAGTATAACTGTACAACCTTGGGGGAGGGAAATGGATGAGTGAGTTAAATCATTATCTTTCATAGCAGGAAGGCAATAGATAATGGCCAGACCTGATAAATCTAGAGGCAGCTGCGTAAGCATTTTATGTCGAGATATGAAGGTAACGACCAGATCTGAAAACACTAATGGTTACAATTGCTTTTCGTCACAAGCCCTTCTGCTCTATTTGATTTTCTTAAGCCAAGGGTGTGTGTATTACACCTTATTTCAAAGTTATTTTTAAAAAGTTATTTTTAAAAAGCTCTGAAAATTAAAAAGTACAGGTCTGGGGTCAGCTGTTGATTCACATCCCACCTCTACGTGTTAAGGACCTTGGCTAAGTTAGTTAACCTCTCAAAAACTGCAAGTTTATCTTCTGGAAAATAGGGATAAAAATATCTGCATAGTTGCTCTGGGATAAAATGAGGTAACGCGTGTAAAGCACACAGACCAGCGATGGCCGAAATTCAGCATCTATAATTATTAGCCATTGTTAACATTATTAATAATAAACCAAGTGTGCAGGTAACGCCAGGGCTCGGCACATAGTAGGTACTTAATGGGTGGAACTAATTGTTTAAACCCCCACCAGAGCTTATAATTTCTCCCAACCCATGACGCAGGAGCCCAGCGCTCGCAATGAATACTTAAATATTGATGCGGTTACTCATTTATTCATCACTCGGCTCTCCGCCGCAGTGTCCGCGGAGGGCGAGCCGGCTCTTCGGCCTCCCGCGCTGCGGCCTCGCCACATCCGGGCTCCCCTCCTGCACGCGGGGGATGGGGGCGGCGGCCGCTCACCCGCTTCCAGGTCGCGCGACGTCACGTGGCGGGGCGGGAATCGCTTCTGGTTTAACTCCGGAATTTTCCCGGGCAGGGGTGGGAGGCGCGAGGGAAAACGCGGCCGGAGATGAAGGGGTGCCGCCAGGGCCCGCATCGTCCCCGCATGCCCGCGCCAAGGGGTGACCGTCACCGTTGAGGCCGTCTGGGGCTGCGTTAGGTCAGGTGGGCTTTCCGGCGCGGGGACATTTTGAAGGAAGAACCGGGATTGGTCCAGAGGCGCGAGGCGGTTATTTCGCACTGGGCTGAAGGTATCACGCGCCCCCAAGGCCACGCGAGTTTTCGCTGGGACCCCCCCCAGCCGTGCACCCCCTAGCCAGACGCCAGCCAGGGGGCGGGGAAGGGGCGGAGCCAACGCAGGAGGCCCCCGCCCACCCATCTACAGAGGCCGCGTGCCCCGCCCCTCCTCCTTGGGGCGGGTCTTGCGTGGGCGGGGCTGGATCCCGAGGGCGGTGGGCCGCGCCCCCACAGCGCTGCCGCACCGCCGCGCGGGTCTGGGACTGCGGGGCGGGGCGCTGACGTCGCTTCGCGGCCGGCGGCCGGCTCGACCCACCCCAGCCCGCAGCTGCGGCGGCCGGGTGTGCGGGCTGGCAGCGGCGGCGGCGCTTCGAGCCGGCTCTTGACTGTCCTCCGCCGCTGCCAAGTTACTCACTCCCGCCCCGCGTCTGCGCCGGGTTCGGCCGGCCTTCGCCCGCCGCCGCTTCCCCAGTCATGGCCCTGGTGCGGGATGCCGAGCCGGTGGCGGGGCCCACCCGTTGGCTGCCCACACATGTCCAGGTGACGGTGCTGCGGGCCCGCGGGCTCCGGGGCAGGAGCTCGGGCGCAGGAAGCACCAGCGACGCGTACACCGTGATCCAGGTGGGCCGCGAGAAGTACAGCACATCGGTGGTGGAGAAGACGACGGGCTGCCCCGAGTGGCGCGAGGAGTGTTCTTTCGAGCTGCCGCCAGGCGCCCTGGATGGCTTGCTGCGGGCTCAGGAGGCCGACGCGGGCCCGGCCCCCTGGGCCGCGGGCCCCGCCACCGCCTGTGAGCTGGTGCTCACCACCATGCACCGCTCGCTCATCGGCGTCGACAAGTTCCTGGGCCAGGCCACCGTGGCGCTGGACGAGGTCTTCGGTGCAGGCCGCGCCCAGCACACGCAGTGAGTAGGGGATGCGGGGGTGGGTGGGTGCGGAAACGGTTAAAGGCCTAACCGGGCGGGCCTGGGGGTGGTGGTGCACGACCCCGAACCTCGGCCGGGGCGCTGCGCCCCAGGCCTCGCGCTCAAGGGCATAAACGGACAAGTTGGTTCTTCGCGTTTCGGGGGCCTGCTTCTGGCTCCCCCAAACGTGCGTTGTGCAGGGCTTGGCCACTGGTGGACTCTTCAAGGCCCGGGGGAAATGTAGGTGTGGGTCAAGCAATGACAGTAGATTGTCAAGTTTAAAAGTAGGGTCTGGGAGCTCTTGGGCTGTGGGAACCTCAAGAAGGAAATTCTTGGGGCTATTATTTGGGCCTCCGGGCCTCTTTTCCCTCTCCACCTCTCCTCGGGACTGTGCCTCCCCCTGGGGGGAGGGAAGGTGTGGAT
>PVKY010007363.1:0-14973 GCA_004027775.1 Bradypus variegatus | reverse complement strand
GTTCCCTGCAACACGAGCATTTGTTCAGTGGGGAAACCACACCTGCCGGACTTTGCTGTGGCCCCAGGTTTGGCTTTGGAATGCAAGATGTGCAGTGGCCTTCAAAACCATCTCACTGCTTTTTCTTTCTTCACCTACAGAAAGCCACCATCAGCCACGTCTCACCCGATAGCCTTTACCTGTTCCGAGTCCAGGCCGTGTGTCGGAACGACATGCGCAGCGATTTCAGCCAGACGATGCTCTTCCAAGGTGAGGCCCGTTTCACCCCTGAGCCTCCTCCCTCTGACTTTTTTCCCATTACAGTGCTTGTGCAAAAGAAAACAAGCTGGTCTACAAATCAGTGTGGGATTTTTAAACCACACCTTATAGTCCGAGTAAATTAGGCCTGTCTTTTAGATTAGGGACTTCATAGGCCAGGAAAAGAAAGAACAAAGTGTTGAATTTTATTTTATGTTTTGTTTCTGTTTGATTTTCATTTTCCACCTGTGGGAATCCAAGTATTTGGACCTTTTGCCCGTCTGTTGTCTAATGTCATGTCAGATCGTAAAATCCCCTCCAAGTCGTGTTATTGCCACCCTGGGGGTTTCCGGCATGATTCAGTTACTGGCTCTCTTAAGAACTGGAGCCCAAAACAAATAAAGCTCACCCTTCTGACTTGCAACCCACACAAACCAGTCCCTGCTTACAGGTTCCTTGAGCTTCCTGGGATCTAGAAATATGTTCCTGCTGACTTAAGACCAGTAGGAAGTTCAGGGGTCAGGATGGGGGTGAAACAAATGAGGCATTCAACCTTGGTGCAGAATTTAAGTGGCTGCCAAAAACTCAGAAATCATGATAAATAATATTTCAATGGAAATTTTAAAAAATGGAAATCAATGCAAAAAATCTGCGATGAACAATATCAGAATTTTAAATAAAAACAGGATTCACTCTGCCTAACTTGTTCTACCCAAATTCCTGCTCTGGTTTCAATAAAACGTTACTTACAAAATCAGGCAGCCACCCGGTGGGCCATGGTCTGCTAATATGATTTTTTCACATGTGCTAAGACTGGCCTGGGGCAGAGATGAGGGGTTCGGCTCCGAGGCCCTCCCTGAGCTGATTCTTTTAACTTTGTCTGGATCTCAGTTTTCCCATCTGTAAAATGAGAAACCCATAGAGCAGGCTGGGGGTTCTTAACCTTTTTGAGTCATGGATCTGAATAAGACTTTGGACCTTTTTCCCTACAATTCCAAGGACCTGATAAAGTGTGCAGGCCACGGACTAGCACATTGACATCACCTGGAAACGTGAGAAATGCACATTCATGGACCCCGCCCAGCCTGACTGAATCAGGTGTTCACAGGATGGCCCAGTGCCTGGCTCGCACGTGAAAGCCTGGGAAGTGCTGGGTGAGAGCCTGCGGCTCTGGAGCGAGGGCCCCAGGTTTGAGTCCTGGCTGCTACTTAGCAGCTGTGCAACTCCGAGAACCTTTCTTAACTTCTCTAAGCTGCAGTTTCCCAACAGGAGAAATGGTAGCAGTGATAATACTGACACCACCTCACGAGTTCCTTGAAGAATTCTTTGGGAGTGGTGAATGTTACATTATTAGCATTGTGCCTGGCATTGAGTATAAATACCCCCTAAGTATTTGGGTGGATAAATAATAAGAAGAAATGATGAACCCAGGGTAGGAAACCCTGCCGCCTGGTTCCCCTCTGAGCATGCCTTCGAGCTTTGTGAATCTGCATAGAGTATATAGATATTTTTTTTGCTCATATTCACATTGATCTCATCCTTCAGTTTTAACTGAAATGAGCATATCTACATTCTTTTCATAAATAAATCATGCTTGCTGTGCCCACCTGTGGTCTGAGCCTGTTGGCGCCTTTTCCTCTGCTGACATGGGACTGCAGGTCAAGGCCAGGCCTGTACTGGCCGAGGGGAGGAGGAGAAAAGGACCGAGTGGGAGCCTGCTGAGGCTGTGGCCCTGCAACTTTGGAGACATAAATCATGCCTAGGCCTCCGTTGTGCACCCACCGAGAGCCTGGAGTCTGCAGAACTGCCTTTCCAGATTAATAGGCCCCCGAGCTCCCAGGCTTCTGCATGGACTGGGAAAAATTAAGTGTTTGGAATGTAATGCAATGCAGAGAGGGCTTGTCAGCTATAAATTCAAAGCACAGAATGTTTAACATGTCTGTTCTCAGTGACTTGTTGAAAATCACTGGTGTCTCCTTTGTCTACAGACATTCTCTGCTGAGGTGGACACGAATTTACTCATTTTATATGCTGGTGTTCAGCCTATATTTTTATAAAGAGGAATGGCTCCTTTACCCATCGCCACTGTGGCTTTAGCATCTTTCCTACCACACCCAGGGGGCAACATAAAACTAAATCTTATCTAGGTAAGCTAGCTGAATTTCTGGTGAGCCAGCTGGCAGTATATAAGCAGTAGGAGTCAGTTTACAAAACTGGCCAACTATTAGGACTTAAGTTTTAAAACACAACAACAAAACAAGCTTAGAGTGCTCCAAAGCCTTGTTCAGAATAATTAGGTTTCTCAGGGATAAAATTTACAAGTGATTTGGAAGCATGAGGAGGCCACGTGGAAAATTTACCTTATTGCAGTAAACATAAGTATATTTATATTATCTAAAACCTAATATGTTGTTTTTATATATAATATAGAGCATAAAACAAATACTAACACAACAACAGTAATGGCAAGGCAATATTTGTAGAATGGTTCACAGTTATAGAGTATTTGCACAAAAATTATTTCCTCTGAACCAAACCTCGTGTCAGCTTATAACATAGGTATTATTTTACAAATGGGGAAATGAAGTTTGGAGAGATCAGGTAAGATCCTTTGGCAACTGAGCAGACCTTGGTTTTCTGATTCCAAAGCCCAATGATTTATTATGCAGCAGTGGATCATCCCAAAAAGTAAGTATTACCCGCCGCCTCAAGCCTTCAACGTAAGGATAAAAAGATTGATGACAGTGTATTCAGAGCCTCTGCAATTCTCAGCGGTCATGGCAAACACGGATTCATGAGCTTTTTCTTCATGCCACACACTCATTCAGCAGCTGGTGAAGTCAACTGGTCCTTTCCCTGAATGGTTTTTAAATAAATAAAGTGCATGACAAAAGAGACCAATTATGATGTAACACGGTTGTCAAAATAACAAACAAATTTGTGCCGAAGTAATATATACATGCTTTCTTATTCAAGTACTCAATGACAAGTGGCGGCTCTGTTAACTACGAAGATTCCTGAGCAGTAACTAACATAAATGATATTCCCAGAGAGCCCATGACTGCAAGGCGGTATGAGTGTGACTTCAGAGACAAATTCACAGGTCCTGCTAAAACCATTGAAATTTGTTTTCTACCTTCACAATGGAAGGAAACGCTGCATCTCACTGGGAGTTTAGTGAAAACGCAGATGTAATTTTTTTCCCATCCCTGAATTCCGTTAGGTCCCCAGATCCCACCAGGTTAAGAAAACCTGACCTGGAACGTCCTGTAGAAACTTCCCAGGTGCCAGAGCACTAGCTGACCCCGGTGGAGGATTTTGCGATGAATGAAAAGCAGGCACACTGATGGAGAGGCTGTTTGGTTTGTTGTTTTTAATTAGAGCTCTTTTGGAGGTGCAGGTAAAACAGGTCTCCTGGGAACCTTTTTCTGTGTCTTTAACGGAGGTGTGTGCACCTGCCTGAGGCCGTGACCTATGGAACCTTGAGCAGCTGATGGTGGGAGGATATATTTAGTCCAGGGCGGGTGCCAGGCGTTTGCTTCCAACTGCCTTTTTTGACCTGGAATCTAAATGCTTGTATTGACTTCCAGATCTCCTGTTCTCCACATTTGTGTCCACACATTTCACTTTCCAGTTATGCAAATTGAATATATGGTTAGGTCAGGGGTGGCCAAGTCCGGGACCCACAGGGGCTGGGCGGGGAGCAGGGAGCACGTACAAATGAGGGGAGGGGCGGCCATCGATGGGAAATTGGAGAGCAGGTGCCCACCCTCGGGGGGGGGGCCCCCGGCCGCACAGCCCAGGCAGGACCTGCAGGAAGGCCAGCCAAGGTTGTCAGATTGGTGATTTTTCCCGATAAGCAGAAAATCAGGAATTTTAGATAAAAGCTGCTGTTTACAATGCTAGTGACAAATTTAACTTAAAAAAAAAGGTTGCAGGCCAAACAAAAGAATATGCAGGTCGCTTGCCACATCTGGCTTAGGAGAAGACCACAGCTGGTACAGGTGTTATTTATTTTGGTAATTAGCATTTTTGCTAATAAAAACATGCTGTGGATATATAGGAGGCAGATTTTTACTTTATATGGCTCTACTGTTCTTTGAGATGACCACAAAAAAGCAGTTTGATACGGTTTTTTAAATGTTATTTGTTACAATGTAATGTCTTTGTTTCACAGCCAATACCACTCGAATATTCCAAGGGACCAGAATTGTTAAAACAGGAGTGGTAAGTAGAGGATGGTGATCGTTCGGTTCTGCCCGGTTGCTAATTTGTGCAGTTAACACTGTCACCACGAGGTGGCAGTATGATGTTGTTAAACTGCTCAACCTGAAGTGGTTAAACGACAGAAAAAAATGTCAGTGTTCACTCTTGATAATTCAGTACGTTATAAAAACAAGTCATGCAGCACAGAGTGAGTTAAGGCCGTGGTGTTATATTGTATAATTTTGTCGAGGTAAGAATTCTCCAGATTTTTAATTATTTATTATCTGTGGAATCATACGATGTAGGAACACAAAGGGTCCACGTGTTCCGTGCCTGTCATTCCATATATGCTAAAATTGAGAGGTGGTCATGTGCCCCAAGTCACCTGGCTTACCAGAGCTCCGGAGCCTGGACTGGATCCACACACCCCATTCCTAGCGCAGTTAATAATTATCATGCGAGGCTCGGTGGTGGGGTGATAGCCACAACAGCCTCAGAGTTACCTAGCACTTCCTGCTGTCAGGCACCAACTACTTGATTTCTTCCTGGCAGCAGCCCACGGGTCGCTGGTACTGTCACCCCCACTTGAAGGATGAGGAAACTGAAGCTCAGTGAGTAAAAATAACATGTCCACCTCACCCGGGGAGTAAGCAAGGCGTCCCTGTCTCCAGCCCAGGCAGCCTGACTCCTCTGTTTCTGAGTGCAACATTTGCTAACATGGTCATCCTTAAACCAAAAAGTTTTCTAGGTAAAACTTGATTCTGGTTTAATGAAATCTAAGATGTTCTGGTTACCACTGTTGAATTGTATAAATGATAGGATGGGATTTTGGATTCTCTGCACCAGGCTGTGAGAATTAAAATTAAAGTAAAAACTCAGAGCAGCACTTTTTGTCTTCCTAAGCCTCCTTACATGAATAAAATCCTGCAGTTGAACCCCAGTTTAGTGTGATGGGAAGAACGAGCTGGGGTTTGGACACAGGAAGTCCTTCCTCTGCCCAGCCATGTCTCCTTGGGGGGGCTTCTTGCCATCTCTGTGCCTCAGTTTCCTCACCTATGAGATGGGGTGATGATCACATATGTCTCCAGGGTGCTGTGGAAAAGCACTCACCCCGAGCCTGGCACACAGTCTCTGCTGGTTAGGTGAAGCTCTTGTTATTTTTGCTGTAGCCTAGATTTTGCCATAAACCTGGAGACTCTGAGAATATAGCAGCCGTATGGTGCCCAGTGTGGAATTGCAGGTGTAAAACATTTCCTCGAAGCTCACAGTGCAGAGCACAGCTCTGTTTCTGCCCTGCAGACCTGGGAAGGCCCCCCTCCTTCTCTGTCCATCCATGTGCTCATTGCATGATGGCAGAATTAGAGCAGCTTCTCCAGGGCCTTTCCAGGTGCAAGACTAAGTTTCTCACAAGTGTCCACTGATAACACATGAAAGCAAGGAGCTCCTGCCTCTTCCATTGTCACCCTAGCAATAACCATCTGATAGTCCCATTGTATTATTGCTTATTTGATATTTGTCTTTAAGCCAACTTTACCGTTACTTCCTTTCATGCCACTTAGCCTCATCCTAAGCTATACCATTGAAAAGTTGGGAGTCAGGTTTGATATGCTAGTTAAAATTTTTAATACACCAGAAGTAATTATAAAACCATTAAGATAACAGGTGGTCATCCGCAGACCGTTCAGGTTATCTTTCGTACCGTGCTTATGGAAACCCCATATCATGGTTGAGAATCATAACCAGGACCCCATTCCCGGTCCTAATTACTGACATTTCTCCGCTTTTTCTTCTTCTGTCTCTCCTCTGCCCCTCCATCCTCCCCTGCTGACCCTTTCAAGCCCACGGCGTCTCCTGCCTCTTCGGCCGACATGGCCCCCATCAGCTCGGGGTCCTCTACCTGGACATCCTCTGGCATCCCCTTCTCCTTTGTTTCCATGGCAACTGGAATGGGCCCTTCCTCCAGCGGCAGCCAGGCGACAGTGGCCTCGGTGGTCACCAGCACGCTCCTCGCAGGCCTGGGCTTCAGCAGCGGCGGCATCCCCTCCTTCCCCAGCACGGTGTGGCCGACGCGCCTCCCGACAGCTGCCGCTGCCGGCAAACAGGCCGTCAGGCCTGTCCTGGCCACCACGGAGGCATTGGCCTCTCCGGGGCCCGACAGCGATTCGGTGCCCACCAAGGACAGCGAGGGAGCTGAGGACGGGGAGAAGGACGAGAAGAGTGAGAGTGAGGACGGAGAGCGGGAGCATGAGGAGGAGGGGGAGAAGGACTCGGAAAAGAAGGAGAAGAGTGAGGTGACCCACGCCGCCAAGAAGCAAAATGGGGCCGAGCCCACTCCCGCACCCTCGTCACCCAATGGAACTGCAGAGGCAGGGGGTCATCAGACTATGCCCGGGCATAAGCACCCCACAGCCCCCACAGAGCAGCCGGACGAGATGATGGATGCTGACCTGGGCCTCAGCTCCGATTTGGCCACCTCCACCCAAGTGCCCCCCACCGCCACAGAGGAACATTATGCAGGGAGTGACTCCCAGAGACCTGAAATGCCGTCTAAAAGGCCTGTGTCCCGGGGTGACCGATTTTCCGAGGATAACAAATTTATCACTGTTAATCCAGGTAAGCGGTACCTGGTTTTCTGTCGAGGGTCCCTGATGCTGCAAATGGTTTTCTCCCTTTAAAAAATGGGGGTAGAGGACAGGGACCCAGAAAGAGTTGATATTTCTGTATGTCTATATGTCCCTCCTTTTGTTCTAATAAGAATAACCTACTCTCTTATCTTTGCTGAAGTAAGCCATTCCATATTTGTTTTCTGGTAAAATCTACTCACCTCAGAGTAACTCCATGGCCATCAACCAGGCGTTAAAGTAACCGAGTAAAAAAGGGCATCGATCTTAAGCAGTTTATTCATTAAGATTTCTTTCCTTCTTTCATTTATTCAATGCATGTATTTGTGGACTGCCCGTTTTGTGCTGGGCACTGACACAGGTAAGCTCGGTCCCCGCCTCTTGAAGCTTCACAGTGTATAGGGGAAGATGGATAGATGATTGACAGCAAGCTAGCTGGAACGCAAGCTCAAGAGCAAGCCAGCCAGCTACTAGAAACCATGCTACTGGAAGTTTTAGATTGTGAGACGGTATTGGAGATGATAAGCAGGGTGCCATCCGAGAGAATAATGGGGGAGGGCAGGGACCTATTTTAACTACGAAAGGCTGTGGCTCTGGAGAACTGACATTAATGTTGAAACCTGAAGAAGGAGTGCTGGTGTTAGCCCATGGAATTAGTCCGAGAAATACGGTCCTCTACCCAAAGCACCCATTTGCTGGGTGGGCTGCCCTGTTTTCACCTGTGGAAAGCCGGGCGTGCACCGCCCTGGCCCGGGGCGTTCCTGCCACCACCATGTACTCACGTCTTAACGAACTGTTCTAGAAGATAGTTACTGCAAGGGAGCTGTCAGCATGAGGGGTTGTTATTGTTGTGAGGGGTTTTCTTAATAAGAAACTCTTCATTTTGCCAGACTACAAGATGTTTAGCAACAATTTTTTTTGCATCTAAGCTGTTGTGGAGTTATAAGAGTGCAAAAAAAAAAAGCAACTGGTAAATATTTATTTGCTTTTGCACTTGTAAACATTAAAATTCATCTAAAGCTGAGATCTCGTATGTTAAGATACAACTTAGAATAAATTTTCATGTTTTGAATTACGTTCCCCCTTCAGGCTGGTACAGATTAATTTTTTGAAGTGTGGGTTTCCTACGGGTGTTGCTCAGTTTTGTCCTGGTTTTAGGGAAAGTTCCAGAGTGGCCTTCTGTGAAATTTAGTTAAGAAAATGCGGGACCGCTCATGAAGCCATTTGAAGGTATCCCTTCCTGAGCAATGACCTTCCTTCTAGAAATTGCTGTGAAAAAGTTGAATCTCTTGCATTTGAAGATATTAGAGAAATATTTATTTCTAGAGTGCCCACTGTGTACCAAGCCCTGGACTAGGCATTGGGAAGAGAACACTGATCAAGACCAACTTCCGTTCTCAAGGGGGTTTCACATTGTATCCGGGGTGGGCTTGAGAGTATTTGAGTAAACAGATGCATAATGGCAGACAGTGGGAAATGCAGGAGTGCGGGAGGGGGCAGTGTCACATCAAGTCGTCACGTGAGCAGGACACGAGTGGCGAGAAGGAGCTGGCTGTGCCGAGCTCCACTGAAGGACATCCCAGGCTGCAGGAGCAACAGATCCTAAACTGAGAACGAATTTGAATTGATGAAGGAGCTATCAGGCCAGGGTGGCTGGACCATGGCGAGCCAGGAGGAACGGCACAGGATGAGTTCAAAGGCGAGCAGAGCTTGATCAGAAAGAGGCTTCTTGGCCATGCTGAGGACTCGGGTCCGCGTGAAATGAGAACCAATGCTGGGTTTAAGCAGGAAGTGATTGGTCTAATGAATTTTCCTAAAGGATCATTTGGGCCTCTTTGTAGACATTATATAGGGGAGGCGAGAGTAGACACAGGGAGCCCCATTGGAAGACGATGGATGTGGATGGCTGTGACCAATGGTTTCTCCAAAGTCAAGCCGATAGGTCTGGAATCAGTTTTGGATGTTGGGCGGTTTAGTCTCTGGACTAGGGGTTCTAGTGAAATAGTGCGTCTCAGCCCAGTCTTCCTAAACCTTTCTTTGACCACACTCCTGAAAAACATAGCTGCTAAGAGCTTAGGTTGGGGTTGTTTACAGCTTGAGAGACTGGAGAGAGGCAGGGACTGGGAGTTACGTGGAAATGAGTCATTGTGATAGGAGTCAGATTGCAGATTTCCAGATTCCAAGAGAAGGGGAGAAGAAACAGGTGATAAATCTTGAGGATTCCCCCTCCACGTATGGAGTGTGTGGGTCTCCAGCCTCAACCCTGCAGGCATCTGAGAATATCTGCGACCCTGGCAGAGTGGCTTTTGGAGTTGGATCACCCCAATAGCCTGTGCCCCTTATTCCCTGGGAGGCCCCAGGCAAGTCTTTGCTCAGCATCCTCATCTGTGATGTGGGGAGAATGGCAGCCATTAGCGCAGACCATGGCGTGGGTGATGGTGGCAGGCGTGTGAGGATTGGAGCCAGCCGTGAGCTTGGTGACAAGGAAGGAGGGGCAGCCCCCGTGCGCCAGGCAGTAACCACGGTGACCGTGAGGGGTCCCCTAGCAGGGCTTTCTTTCCCAGTCCTCTGTAAATGTTAGGAGCATGCCAAGACTATGGTCCCCAGTTAGCTGGCCTTGAAGCTGATCTCGAGGAACTTCCAGTCCATCCCCAACGCTGGTAAATCAGAGCGTCTCCCTCAGCACCTTCATTTTGGGGAAAGGTCTGCTGCTTCCCAAAGGAAAAGGCATCTTCTTTCAGAATTTCAAGGCACTCAGATTTGGGAGTGAGGTTAAGGGTGAGGATGGTGGGTGTTTAAGCCGGGGATGGGCAAATGTTTCCTGTAAAGGGCCAGATAGTGAATATTTTGAGCTTTGTAGGCCATACAGTCTCTTTCACAACCACTCACCTCGGCCATGTAGCACAAAAGCAGTCACAGACAATACATGAATGAGTGGACGTGGCTGTGCTCCAATAAAACTTTATTTACAAAACAGACTGTGGGCAGCTTCGGTTCTTGAGCTATAGTTTGCCAACCCCTGGTTTAAGCAGAAATATGTGTTACTGATTAATAAAGGATATGAGGAACTTTAGGGTAAATCTAGCAAACCCCACTTCACTCTGTGATTCCTTGCTTCCCTTCCTTCCCATGCTTTTTACCCCTCTACCTCCTCTAACTTGTTGCTTATTTTTTAAAAGAAATTGCCATCAACTTTAATGTTGGGATTGATTTATTTTAAAGACTTTGGATGTACCTTTGTTTAAATCCCTTGCGAATTTTTTTTTCTTTGCATCAAGCAAAGACAAATTTAGCTGCTTAGCATCTCTTTGAAAAAGTAATCATGCAAACTACGTATATTTTTAAGTTTCTCCCAAAGGCTTGTTTAAATCTCTTTGATATTCAATAATATCTTTATGGATACTGTGAATAAGAGCTTTACTGTTAACTCCCAGGAAGGGGACTAGTATCATCCTTCTAAAGAAGAAGTGGCAAACTCAGATGACTCCAAAAGTCAAACAGGTAATGAGGGTGAGAAAAAAAGTTCAGCTGTTATACTTTAGGGAGTGGTGGGGACTGTGGCAAACTGGAGAGCACCTGTCCTTTCTAAAGTGGGCCACCTCACTGAGTGCCAACTGATTGGTACTATGAGAATGCCTAGTGATTTTTATGCAGAATCCTCCGATTTCTAAGTGTACTCAAATTTTAAAACCAATTTATTTTTGCACATGTCAAACTAAATACATCCACAGGCCAGGTAGGCACCACTGGTGTTTAGCTTCTGCGGTGGTGTTGATTGCTATAGTCACAACTGCCCTGGCAGCTCATCAGGAGGATTGAGGGCATAGATGTAGTCACACTCTTCCTCAGCTTTTTCCTACTACCCATCTAGTGCAAAGCTCTCAGCTAGCTTTGTGCTGCGTAGAAATCCAGCATGATCCCTCCCTCAAAAAAACCGCGGCCTAGATGTGAAGGCAGACCCAGCAGCCAGTCGTTGCACTAAAACGAGCTTGGAGCAATGTGCTGTAAAGCATGCCCTAGACAAAAGCATTTCAGGGTGATTATAGTCGACAAGCTTATTATATAGTGCTCAGGTTTTCCATTTTTATTCCTTTAAATCAGGGCAACTCTTTTTAGATGAAATCTTCCTCAGAACCTGAGTTTATCAAGAGCCATTCTCTAACTGCTCACTGATGCCCTCCTCTGGTCCAGCCCCAAGCCGGATGCGAAGGTGACGGTGCAGTTCAGCGGTCAGGCACGTGCAGCCCACAGCCCCCTTTCGTAGGTCCCACGAGCTAAGAATGATTTTTACATTTTAGGAGAAAAGAATATGCAACAGAGACCATATGGCTTACAGAGCCTAAAATGTTTACTATGTGGCTCTTTATGGAAATCGTGTGCCTTCCCCTGGAGCAGTGGGCAGAGAGCCGGGGCCACTGTTATTCTTTGAGCCAGAGCATGTGTGTGGCGGGAGGGAGAGGAATGAAGTTCCAGCCGTCACACTCTTTGGGGTAAAATCCTGGGACACCTCTTTGGAACTTCCCACTCCAAGGAGCCCAGCTTTAAAACCTTTGATTTATTAAAACAACAGCCCCCTTGTTGCCCAACGTGTGTGCTGAGCTGGCCCTGCCCTGCTAAATCCTGGACGGCACACGTCACTTATCCTACAGCACCCTGCAAGGACTGTGCCGTCATTGTTGCTGGGATGCCAGCGGGGAAACTGAGGCTCGGGGGGTTAAGGAACGGGCCCAGGGTCACAGCACGCAGCCAAGACAGAGCTCAAACACAGACAGTGACTCCACTGCCAGGGGCTGACCCCACGCCATGCAGCCCACCTCCCGGCCAGTGGGCCATGCAGGATGATTTCAGAGGAGATCCTAAGTATTAACTGAAGGTTTATTTTAAATGTGTGTTTAAAAATACACCAGTTTTATGGCAGTGGTTCTCAGCCAGGGTGAGTTGGGCAATGTCTGGCCACATTTGTAGTCGTCACCACTTGGGAGGGGGCCCGGGACGCTGCCCAGCATCCTAGAACACACAGGGCAGCTCCCACCGTGAAGACTCATATCCTGCCTGGGACGTCAGCAGGGCTGAAGCTGTGAAACCCTGGTTGTTGATATCGATATGAAGTTTCCTGTTTAAAGTCTACTTGAGGCAAACAGAAGAGTTAATTTAAAGACAGAAATAAGTAATAGTCCAGGTTCATAAAGATAGGGCAGAAGTAATGAGTGTGATGCCCAGCTGTTTGGAGGTTGGGAAAAATACCGCACACTTCATCTGAAAGGAATTACTCCAGGTGCTTGGATGGACTGCATACCCGTAGTTTCATCTAAGGCTGGTTTTGTTAATCCGGTGCCTTTTCTATGTAATTCTCCATTGCTTTCCCCTGCTCCTTTCTAGTCATGTCCACATTACTAGCATGAGGTGGTATGAACTGGTTGTACAGTCACAGTGTGGTTGAGTATCCCCCAAAAGGAGCCTGGGTCCTTGGGAATTTCTCTTCCCCACCAAGCAGTCTTTGAATAGGACAGATTGTGCATCTCTTGGTGTGGAAAAGCAGACTCCACCAAGGACAAGTAGGTTTCCAGGGAAGCTGGAGTTTGGATGTTGTCAGGTTGCAGGTAGCAGTGTATTTGGCATAAGGCAGGATAAAGCATCTGCCCCCAGCTGATTTTAGGACACCTGATGCTGCAATAAAGTATCTAGAGGGGCAGTTCAGTAGGTTAGGACTGGCCGTATTTATGGGGTGTGGAATTAAATTGGGATTTAATAGCCCTCAAGTTTCCATCACCTAATTGAAACAGAGATTGCAGACTCTTGTTTGATTGTTTGAGTCCGGTTAAGTCAGCTTTGTGTGAATGGGAAGGGAGCACTTATAATCAAGAACTCCAGAAGGACTTATAAATGGAAGCAAGTGATGCTATAATCCAGCTAAGACACTGCAACGGGAATACGGCGCTAGTGTCCTCTTGCAGAATATGTGGACTCGTGGCTGATGAACCATCATTTCTAACTCAGAGCTCCAGCAAGATAAAGGCAAATTCTGTGGCATGGAAAAAAAGCAGGCACCACAATTCACAGATGAGAGCAGTTTATAATGAGTTGTGTTATACTGAACACATGCAGCCAAGCTGCCAGGGATGGAAGAGGCTATAGATTTAGGAGTATGCCGAGCATCCTTCTCTTACCTTTTTTAAAAAAATAAAAGAATCTTGTTTTACCCTATTCCCAATAGTAGCCTCTTGGCTCTGGCTCTAAGCTGCTTTTAGTTTTGACGACACAGGGGTTCTTGTCCTGTAGCTGAAGTTGGGCCCTTCCTTTCGAGTAGAAAACATTTCAGATAGGTCCATCTGATGTATCACTGCCTGTAGCATTTATAGTACATTGTACTCCGTTTTTATTTGCTTCTACTGGGATGAGAGCCAAGCCAGTAAAAGGCAAACAGCATTAATTCAGTGATGACATATGCCACTGAAAACTGTTTTTCTTTTCTTTTTTTTTTTTAATTTTTTTAAATAGCAGAGTGGAGGCACTTTATTCAGATTCTGCTGGATGCTAAAATAAAAATTGGGAAGAGGGAGAAAGGCTGTGGGGAAGTCATTGAACCTTACCTTCTTCCTGCATGTGCTTCGAGAGGGTTAATTCACGCCTTGCTCCAAATTTCATTTGGAAACTTGTGAAGCCGGCTCATTCTGTCCAGTGTAGGCCCTGCTGAACTCACATTTTCTGACCCTCCTACCAGCCCTTTGCCTGCATATCACATCCATGATGGGACAAGTGGGGTGTGAGATGATACCTACCTATCCTTCCATGTTCATCCCTCATACACAGACCAACAAGATATGTCTCTGGAAGAGTCTGAAAAAGGCCCATAATCAGGGAAAGGAAGGGGCTACCATGTTGTACCATGTAATTGTTCATTTTTAATTGGTTGAAAAATGAAATCTCTTTGAAACACTGAATCAGGGAAAGCTGCCTTGTATGGAAACAGCCTCTTATCTTGAGCCAGGTTAGTGATTTCAAGATCATGGTCAGGAGTTTGTTAAACCATGAGTTTTGCTTTTGATTATGAGGCCCTTTAAAAAGAACCCAGATGTTGTTCTGCTGTACTCATTCAGTTATAGTTATGCAGAAACTAGACTGGCTCAAGTGAGTTGGTGGCTGGAATCAGGGGTGAGGGAAATGGCTCTGGTGTGTGACAAGAGGGAGTGGTGAGGGCTGTGGCAAACTGGTGAGACCAGCCTGGTCCGAAGGGAGGAAGCACCATGTTTCTAGCTGATGTTGGCCATGTGGGGATTCAGACCTGTATTGCCAATCTTCCACATTTCCTGTAGAAGCTTCCATTGCTGACTTTTAGGTCAACTCAAACACTAAGTGTTAGTAGCTAACTCACAATTTTAAAAAGAGTAGCTGGCATGGGGTACCGATCCAAACACACCCCGGGCTGGCAGGAATCAGAGAGTAGTCCTGCTAGGAAAACCAAACCATCTGGATGACCCTACATTAACCAAGGGATATCCTTTGTTATTTTTCCAGGGGTCAGGATTCAGGCCTCACAGAAGGAAACAGGACCTCTGGTGACCGGGCAGGGAATCCTGCTGGACCCCTCAGAGGTGGCTGGGTTGCAAGTAGAGCTTCCAGTAAAATCAAGCTGCTCTTACTTGTTGGGAGGTCTAATTTTATCACACCATTAGCACTATTGTTTGGTTCCCTTGAAAGCAAGGGAAGAATGAGTACTTCCTGGATGCCTCTGTGATTAATGCCTGATTGAGCTGGGCTGACTTCCCCAGGTAGGGCCTGCTCTGCAGGCCCTGGGCTCGGCTTCATGCTGTGCTATCACTGTTTTGAAATTCTTAATAATTTTGATCCAGGGACCCAAGTTTTCCTTTTGTGTTGGGCCCTGCAAATTATGTAGCCAGTGCTGTCTCAC
>PVKY010007362.1:0-14787 GCA_004027775.1 Bradypus variegatus | reverse complement strand
AATGGCTTTTTCTGGGGCACATAATATATACAAACCAGTACAAGGAACCACCAGGCTGTTTTCCATAGCAGCTGCACCATTTTAAATTCCCACCAACATTTTCTGTAGCACACTAAATAATTTAACTTGTACGGTCAGTTTATTCAAACACCATAATTACATGGAACTTAAATAGGGAGTGAGATCTGGTTGGTTTGTACAGGTTAGTGTGAAACCGTGATACATCCCAAAGTAATTTGGGCCAAGAATAAAAATGTATTTGCACAGCCCCCTGAGGGAGTGGGGGAAAAATGCAGAAATATTAAACTTCCCCACCTGGGGAATTACTGATATTCTCACAAGCATTGGGGTCTACCAATTTAGAGGGGTGAGCTCTCGATCTTAGGGCTTGCCCTTATGAAGCTTGTAACTGCAAAGGAGAGGCTTAGCCTACCTACAGTTATGCCTAAGAGTCTCTCCCCAGAGAACCTCTTTTGTTGCTCAGATGGGGCCTCTCTCTCTCTCTAAGCCAACTTGGCAGGTAAACTCACTGCCCTCCCCCCTCCATAGGTCATGAATCCCAGGGGTATAAATCTCCCTGGCAACATGGGACATGACTCCTGGAGATAAGCCTGGACCGAGCACTGTGGGATTCAGAAAGCCTTCTTGACCAAAAGAGGGAAGAGAAACAAAACAAAAAGTTTCAGTAGCGGACAGATTTCAAATGGAGTTGAGAGGTCATTCTGGAAGTTATTATTATGCGTTATATAGATATCCCTTTCAGTTTTTAGTTTATTGGAATAGCTAGAAGGAAATAGCTGAACCTGTTGAACTGCAACACAGTAGCCTTGATTTTTGAAGACAATTGTATATGTATCTTACATGGTGTGACTGAGTGTGAAAACCTTGTGGCTCTCACTCCTTTTATCCAGCGTATGGACAGATGAGTAGAAAAATGGGAACAAAAGTGAAATGAATAATATGGGGGATGGGAGGTTTTAGGTATTCTTCTTTACTAGTATTTTTATTCTTTTGCTTTGGAGAAATGAAAATATTCAAAACTTGATTTTGGTGATGAATGCACAACTATATGATGGTCCTGAGAAACTGTATACTGTGGATGACTGTAGGGTATGTGAATATATCTCAATAAAACTGAATTGGAAAAAAAAATTCTGATCATAAAAAAATTCCCACCAACAATGTATGCAGGTTACAATTTCTCAGCATATTCTCCAACTGTTATTTTCCATTTTTAAAATAATAGCCGTTCTGGTGGGTGTGAAGTTGTATCTCATTTGTGTTTACCTAATGACTAATGATACTGAAAACCTTTTCATGTGTTTATTTGCCATTTGAATATCTTTTTGGAGAGCCATAGCAATTCTTTACATATTCTATTTGCAACTATTTACATTATTTGCAACTATTTTCTCCCATTCTATAAGCTGTCTTCTCACTTTCTTGATAAAGTCCTTTGATGCAAAAGTTTTTAATTTTGATGAAGCCTAATGATCTATTTTTTCTTGTTGTCTCTTGTGCTTTTGGTGTCATATCTAAGAATCCATTGCCAAATCTAAAGTCGTGAAGATTTTTCTGCTTTTCTTCTAAGTTTTATGGTTTTAGCTCTTATATTCAGGTAGTTGGATCCTTTTGTGTTTGTTTTTGTACATGGTGTGAGAAAGGGGTCCACTTTCATTCTTTTGCATGTGGATATCCAGTTTTCCCAGCACCATTTGTTGAAGACTTCTTTCCCCACTGAATGGACTTCATACCCTTGTTAAAAAATCAATTGGCCAATGATGTCTGGGTTCATTTCTGGACTCTCAGTTCTGTTTCATTGGTATTTGTCTGTTTTGACCTGTCTGGGAGCTGCCTAAAGAACTAACAGGAGACTCATCTGTCTTTTTTTTCTTCTAACTCAAACTCTCTCATGGCAGAAAAGTAGCTATGCAGAGGGAATCCCCTGAAAACCTTATAAGGCAGATGACAACCTGCTGCCATCTGAGGTAAAAGATTTCACTTGAGGAAAACATTAGACACACTGAAAGCTGGGGAGTTTCTTTGAACAATCAGGGTGCTAAAAAGTGCCCCTCTCTCCTTGTGGGTCTCAATTAGTCTGACTTGGCCAAATAACTTACTTTGGCCAATAAAATGTGAGTGGAAGTGGCACGTATGATTTCTGAACAAAAGCTTTAAGAGATATCACATGGTTCCACCATCTCTCTTTTCTCTCTATCTTGAGACCTGTACTTCCCAGGTATATGATGCTCTTTCAGCCTGGGTCCTAGAATGATGAAGATGAGGTGTGTACAGTGTTAATTCATCAGCAAACAAGCACACCTGTACCCTAAGAGATAAATCTTGTCAAGACTCTTTTGATGATTCACCAGAAAAAGCTGCATTAGCATGAAATTCTAAAATATCCTGTTGCTATTTTGTGGCAACTGCTAGAAAACAAGCTAATAGAAGGAAGCAAAATGACTAATTGGTCAAAAAATTTCTTTATATGAGTAATGTTAACTTTTAAAACAGAAATCTACCTCCAGGAGATAGATTAGTGATTTTGAAAGTGTTTTCTTAAGTTTCCAATATCAATAACTAAAAAAGTTCTTTAATAAAATTTGGGTTACTTCTCAAGCCACTTAGAATAATGTCAAAATTTACCTAGGCTTCAGAAAAAATTATACTCAAACTTGGTATTCATGTGATGACTAAAATACCTAAGAGTCCTTGACATACTTTTATACAAGTAAAATTCAAATAAAATGCACAAAACAACCTAGAAGAAAAAGGAAAATAGGTCTCAGAGAGAGGTGTGTGTACCTTGACAAGAAAGTGAGACAATGTAATTGATCATATTTCCCATTCATGCGTTCTAACTTCACCCCCACCTTGACCTATTTCACAACTTTCTAAGTCTTAACTTAAATTTATCTATTGTTTTGTGTGTACCTTTATAAAGCATCTCAATTGAGACACAGGTAGGCTATAAGTACTGTATATTTCATAAGTCTACTTACATCAGCTTAATATTAAAAAATAAAAACAAAGCCCTGAATTCACATGTGATATAAATAGAAGCAATATGGTATCAGATTAACAACAGAGGCCCTGAAAGGTTCCAGTCAGTTTTATCAGTTCTGCCACTTACCATATGATCTTAACTAAACTTAATTTTGGGCCTCTTTTCTTTTATTCCCCCTTCAGCAGGTAAGCAAGGATTAAATGAATTAAAGAATTCAAAACACTCAATACAGAGCATGGCACTTTACTGCTAACATTACTAAGTGCTTACTCTGTGCCAGGTAATAAATGGTGGCTACTATATTAACACGATGTTAACATGGTAGTGATCAAAATTTACTATGTACTAATCAGCTATATGTGAGGAGACTATGTGCAGTCCAGATGTTGCAAGTGTTCAGCAGGATAGGCAGCTGGCAGGGCTTGAAGGATGAATAGGGTCTGAGGCTTTGCAGAGAGAAACCAGACCACATGGGCCCCACAACAGAGAAGTGCATCATGGATACAGTCCAAGTAGAGAGCACGAGGGCATAAGGTGGGGAAACTTGGGATATTCTACAGCAGAGGGAAATTAGACCTGCTCCCTTCTCTCCCAGAAAAATTCTACAACCTAGAAGACAGTATTAATACATAATTATACCCCATTAGTGCTAAGCAACCCTGTGATAAAAGTCCCAAATAAGTTGGTAGATGATGTTCTTCCCACTGGCTTGGGAGAAAGTGTTGGGCAGGAACAAACCAGAAAGCAAAAGAAAGGCAACACCGGGTGTGCCAGGATTCCCCTGGGAGCAGTGGCCAGAGAGAGTAAATGGACTTGAATGCTGTTCTCAAACCCACAGCAGTTAGTGCCTCAAACTGGCCACTGGAGGAAACAGTGAGCTGGGAGGAGGGTCACTAGCACTGGCAATAATACAAATTTGTCTCCCATATTTTCAAAAGGTGACCAGATTCAGTCAGTATAATTCATCCATAATGCCTGTGGAGATAAAGAACTACAAGTACTTTATTAAGCAAAACAAAGCCAAAGGGGCTGGAAGGGGTCAGCCAAAGGGGTCAGTACACTGACCACAAATCCAACTGGGTAACTTTCTTAAACAAAGGTATATTCTAGACCTTTCCCCCTCTAGGTGAGGAAGCTAAATAAAAGATTTTGAAAGCTGTATTTGAATTGCTTTCTCAATAAAAGGACAAATTAAAATCAATGCATCACTTATGAAGCAGCTACAATATGAAAGACTGAGAATAGAAATATAAAACAACTTTTGATTTTACATGTTCTTCATAAGCTCTGTATATTTTACCTCTGAAAAGAGGTGGACAAAGTGGAAATAAAATTCTAACCCATGCATTGTGTTGGCAACTTATGTAAAAGGTTTATGTGAAGATAAGTATGGTTTAGATCAAAAAGAACCTAACTATAAATTTCATTTATCTGTGTTTACATTAATCTTCTTGGATAATCCAAAAATACACTGTTACAATTAAGAATAAAATCATAAATGCAACATCTTGCAGAAGTATTTGTGCATATGCCTTTTATGTTGCTCAATTATATAATAAAATGTGTGTTAAAAAGACTAAAACATATACGTAAAACAGATAAATATTTAAGATACCCATCCATCTTACTAGGGATTACCTACAGCCAGCCAACAGCGATTGTTCCCTTCACTAACTCACTTAGCACTAGTATGAATATTTCTACCGCTTGCTCTTTCAAATTTTTACCATGCTATAGTTTCAACTTGAAGTGTTAGGGTGTACAGTCTAAGAACTTTTTAGTTCTTTAGTTAATGCCATTAGTAACAAAAAGTGTATCGATTTCCTCAAAGCCCAAACAACACGGTTTCAACATCTTTGCTATTTGCATATAAAATGACTTAAATTCATAAATACAATATTTGCCAATATAAATACCCTTATCCACTAGGTGATTTATATGTTGTCTTTAGCAGATTGCTTATCTGTCCACTTACGGTTGTGGGAATGGAATGGAATCCAGACATTAACCTTTTATTAGCACCATTCATTTATTCCACAAATATTTATTGAGCATCTTGCACTTACAGGGTGAAAGGCATTAAAGTCAAATCGTCTATCAGATAGAAATGGTCCCAGCCTCTGGAATTTACAGTCCAAGAGAAAGGCAGCAGAGAGACACCCTGAATACATTAAGCGATCAGGACACACTCCCACTATCTAGTTGTGGATCTCGAGGACGGTCCTCACCAGCCCCTATAAGCCTCAGTTGCCTGATCTGTAAAATGTAAACTCGAACCACTTCCTTCCCAGCTCTAACAATGTGAGACCGTGAGGAATTCGAGGTTAGCCACTACAGCATCCCGTTTCACTCTGTGCTCTCGGCACCCAGTAAGTAGAAAGCTGGGTGAATGAGAGGCAGCAAGGGGCGAACTTCGATGGGGAACATGCCCCGAGTCCCTTCTTGCTCTCCAGCAGTCTCTGCAAGGGAATCTTCTGACAGGGGCCGGCGAATCTATGGTGATGGACCAGAAACTGCGCACCGCCCTCCCCTTTCCACACTCAGGGAAATGGGTTAAGGCCCGCAGCCCCTTCCCTCCCTCGCCGGTCAAAAAGGGCGCAGGCAGGGGTCGGCCGAGCGTCTCGCAGTGGCCGTTGACCTGGCCTCCTCTCGGTCTCCAGGCTGCGCTCCCGCCCCACTGCACCTGCCAGCGGGCCGCCTCGGGTCTCTGCCGCCACCCCCGGGCTGGGGTCACGTGATCGCCGCCCCGCCTCCCCCCAGCGGGGGCCCGATTTTGGCGCGCGACAGTGACGTCAGCGTCCTGTCAGCCGCCGGCCCCCGCCCCCGCCGGCGGCCGGAGCCAGCTCGCGTTTTAAACTCAGCCCCGCCCCGCCCGCCCAGTCCGCGGGCGCTGCTGGCTCCAGGGCCGCGCCGTTAACGGGCCCTCGGCTGCCCCGCGCCCCGCCCCCCGCGCCGCTCACCTTGAGGTGGCCGCTGTCCGGGCTGCTGGCTTCTTCCTCGTCCTCGCCTCCCGAGGCGGCGGGCGGGGGCGCTCCCCGTCCCCGAAGCCCCGGGTGCTCGGCGGCGGTGGCCGGCGAGGTGACCGAGGCGGCGCCCCCCGCGGCCCCGGGGCTGAGCGTCACGTTGTGCGCGTTCTCGCCCCAGCGCCACGGGTACACCATGAAGTCACTGAAGCCGGGGCTGGTGGGGATGAGCGGCGGCGGCGGCTCCGGCTCCCCCCCGCCGCCGCACGTGGGCTTGATAGGGGTCGTCCTGATGACCGACACTAGCACTCGCTTCGGGGAGTCGTGGCAGAAGATGACAGGCTGTGGCTGCGGAGGGGTGTCCGCCATCGGCGCCTCCACGGCCCGGATCATCGCCCTGCCTCGATCCGCTGCGCCGGCCGCCCCGGGGCCGCACTTCTGGAGTCCGGATCTGCCCCTAGCTCCGCTTGTCCGCCCTGCTCCGAGTCGCCGGCTCTCAGTCCCGCCGGCTCATTGCAGGCGGACGTTTCCCGTAATCCTCCCTGCGCAGCGGCCACCAGAGTTCAGCGGAGCGGCTCGGCCGGCACCGGGCGGGCAGAGCCGGACCCCAAGCCGCGGTCAAGCCCGCAATCTGATCTTTGTACACCCCAAGGCAGGCTGCAGCGTCGGGAAGCAACAAGCGGCCTGGCCCTCGCTGTGACAGGAAAGCAGGACAAGCCGCGCCGAGTCCCCGAAAATAACAACCTGCTACCGCGGTCCCTGCTCCCGCTTTTCCCGCGTTACATTTCGCGCCTGGGCGGAACCAATCACCGCGAGGCCCCTGCCCGCTGGCCGCAGCGGCGAGTGACAGGTCGCGCGAGCCAATGGCCAGGCCTGGACCTCTTTCTAGCCTAATGGGGCGGGGCCGGGCCAGCGCGCGGGTCCTTCCTGCCACGCTATTGGCCTCCGCTCTTGTATTTTTTTTCTGCCTGGGGAGCCAACTGAGTTCGAAACTTGGGGGCAGCGCGCGACGTAGGCACTGGCCCAGACACACCCGCCGGGAGCCCAGCCCCGCCCTTCCTCTGCGCGGTTTGTTAGTGTCTGAGACGCCCGGGGTGGGGGTTGGGGGGTGCGGGGGAACGTGGTAAGAGCGTTGCTGATTGGAGAATCTTGGGGAGAGGGCGGGGCTGAAGGGGCGGTCGTTGGTCGGCGGCGGCGCGCGCACAGCTGGGCCCCGCCCGCCAGCGGCTGTTAGGCTGCGGTTCCCGCGCGCCCAGAATTTAAAGGGCTGAGACGCAGCCCGCCGCCCCGCCCCAAAGTCTTTCTGCTGCTCAAGTTCCTGGCCGACGCCCAGAGATGCCCAGTTCCTGAAGGGAGTTCCGTTCGCCCGGCTGTTGGACTCGCTGTGAATCAACCCTTTCAGCGCCCTCCGCCTTCCCTCGCGCTGAGGGTGGGAGTCGGCCCCGGCCCCGCCCCCCGGGGCCTCGAGCTCCCCACTTGTGTGAAGTGAGTCGTTAGGGAAAGTGGTCCCTGAGGTCCTCGTTTGCAGCTGGCGGCGCGCTTTCGCTCTCACACTCGGGGCTGATGCCCAGTCTCCTGTAGGCCCGCCCTCCCCAGTCGGCGTCGGGCCCGCCCTCGCCGGAGTGACCCCACACCCCGAGGGCTAGGGTGTGGGTGCGAGGCGCCATGCAGCAGAGGAGGGGCAAAACGGAAGGGCCAGCCCTACGGTCACTGGAATGTGCAAGAAGGGGCTGTGTTTTGTCCCTTGCTGTATCCCTAGGGCCTAAGCCTGACTCTTGGTAGGCGCTCAAATGTTTGTTGAAGGAATTCATGAATATCTAGCAGTTAAGGGTTAGAATTGTATTAGAACACACCTGCATAATGGAGAATTCGCTGAGTGCTCTATAGGTATGCTTAAATATTTTAGCCACGATTGTTTAAAAACAAAGGAAACTGTACTGATATGCAAATGAGGAAACTTCAGGTCTGTACAAGAGTGTATAGCTCAAGAAATAACAGATAATATAGGCTTTGCAAGGATGGCTCAGAAAACTACCAATGGATTATACCTATTAAAGTCTGCTGAGCAAAAAAGAGAGAGAGACTGAAAAATGGGTGCCCCACATTTCTGAGTACGGTTTTGCATACGCCAAAACTTTCGGGCTTTAGAGGCAAGTCCAATTTGATATTTTAGTAAACAGTTGTAATCTAATAAAAAAGAAAACTTGGCTGGCCTTTATCCCTGAATTCTCTCCAGGTTCCTGAGAGATACCCTTTAATCTTTGGAATTTCCAGTGTTAGAAGTGTCCCTTATTCATGGTGAACCCTCCAAACCACCTGATAGTTTATGCTAAGAGATGGTGGGGACCTGGCCGTGCTAGAAAGACCGAGCCTGTGACTGAGGCTTTGAGCCAGGTCACATCAGCCTGACCTCTCTGGAGCTGTTGGGAGGGCTGGAGATTGAGTTCAGCCACATAGCATTCATTCAGTGAATTATACCTACCTATAGAAACCTCAAGAAAAACTCTGGACATTGAAGTTTGAGTAAGCTTCCCTGATGGGTAATACACACATGTTGCCAAGAGGGTATCACATCCTGAATCCATAGGGAGAGAACACAGATCTTTGTGTTCCAGACCTTATGTATCTCTTCTTTTGACTGGTTCTAATTTGTATCCTTTTTGCTATAGTAAAACTATAATGGTAAATAATGCACTTTCCTGAGTTCTGTGAGTCGTTCTATTGAATTATTGAACCTGAGGGAGTGGGGGGAATCCCCAAATTTGTAGCCAGTTGGTAAGAAGTGCAAGTGGCCTGGGAAACCCCAAACTTGCAACTGGTATCTGAAGTGAGGATAGTCTTGTGGGGACTGTGCCCTTAACCTGCAAACCTGGCCTAACTTGGGAAGTTAGAGCCAAAATCACATTGCTGGTGTCACAAGTTATTGTAATGGTTCATCTAGATGCTTAAACTTCAGCTCTCATTTCACTTAATGTATTAAACATTCTTTTTGTTTTTCTGATTTTAATTATAATTTAAATGGTACAACTAAATTGTACAGTTGTACAGTTTAAATTGTATTAATACTAAATGATTGTACTATATAGTTCTGAATCTGTTGGAAGGAAAGTGTAACCATCTGTTTTGTACTTGAACGATGGTGAAAAGAAAAGTGATATATACGTCATAGACATCCAAATTAGAGATTGAGCAAGGTCTAGCAGATTAAGCACCAACCAAAAGATAACTGTTTAACATTCATAATATGCCCCAGGGTGCAAGATGAATCATCTAGAGCTCAGGACACTGACTCTCCGCTTCTAAAAATTAGTCTTCATCAGCAGTGCAGTAACCTGGCAACGCCACTTGGTCTCTGCCACAAGAGAATGAAAGACATGCCAGGAATGTGTGAAGTGGGCCTGTGGTGATTCCGGGAGCAGAGCTGAGGTCATGCAAGATCGTTGCCTGTTTGGCTCTGTCTTAATGCAACTGGGAAGCTGTCTGAGGTATGTGGATCATATTCCTGATCTCTCTGTTGTACCCAAGATACAGCAAACAGTCCACAGTGTATACTAACTGTATTTTGCAACACCTATTATATTATTACAGTAGTATTTCCAACTTTTAAAAATATATATCCCCTCCTCCTCCTCCTCCTCCTTCTTTTTCTTCTTCTGCTGCTGCTGCTTCTTTTTGTTTTGTTTTGCTTCTCCAGGGATTTTCTCTCTCTATGCGTTTTCTGTCTTCTTATCCTCTCACAAAGGACTCCAGTAAAAGGACGAAGACACCCCCCCCCAAAAAAAAAGTCCCTTCTGATAAAGAGATATACTCCAAATCCTCTTTTTAAAATATCTTTTCATGTTTTGAGATACATTGAATAAGACAAAGGAGCATTTATTAAAATCTGAGTGAAAAAAGCAGCAGGATAGTTTTTTTTTTCACTTTGAATACATGATATCAATAAGAGGATCCGAAGCTGCTTGATTGCTACAAAACCTTCTATCCTAGTTACTGTGGGAGACTGGGCATAACATAAATCCTTTTAAATGGTTTGTCCTCACAGTTAAAAGTGCAGATAGAGCAGATTTACAAATTGATATTGAAGACAGTGGAATAAAATGCCTGACCACTTGCTTTGGGATTAACAGGAAGATATTTTACTACAAAATTTCTTCTAAATAATGTTCTATATGTTCTCTTTGGCAACAGAATCAAACTTGAATTCCAAAGAATCATCTTATAAAGACTTCCCATAATCTTCCAATGGGATTTTTAGCTCTCACATCAGGGAAATATCTTCAAAGACCAGAAACATTTCAAATCCGAAAGAGCCTTCTCTAAAATGTTTCCCATGAATTTTGCCCAAAATAATAAGGAAACATTTTGAGCATCAATTTGCCATTATCTACTGCCACAAATGCTCAAACATCTCATAATGAGCAACAGTGATGTACATTTCTTGGAAATAGCTCTTTTGGCTTTATAGAAGATCTAATGGGTTGCAAGTAAGAGTAAGCCTGTCAAGCTCACAGAACAAAGAATTATTTAAAGGAGATGGGTATCTCATGGGCCCTATGTCAGGATTAGAACTTGGAACTGGTCATCAGGAACCTTCTGGGGACATATGGTTTCTAGCTCAGGTCCTCTCTCTAGAGATGTGCTTCATTCTTTTCTCTTTGTTGACACAGTGTTTTACTTCTCTATATGCATGACTAAAGATGTACATGACCATAGACTCAGCTCCTGAATTATGTTGTATTAAATCACCAGCAGAAACAGATTGGCATATCCAAATCTCAATTTCACATTACTAAGAAACAGAATTTGGTCCAGTGTGGGTCAAGTGTCTAATCAGCAGACAAACCCGTAGTACAAAAGGTGAACTGGGACCTTTGTAATCTGAAGGATGGTTCTCAGAGAAGGGGGAGATGGCCTGTGGACAGCACTAAAAATGCAAAAAATACATCCTTTTTAGTAAGCTGTGTGTGTGTGTGTGTGTGTGTGTGTGTGCTTCTTCATTTGAAAAGTTGTAGGTCCTTCCCTGCCAAGCCCTCATGTCTCCGTCATCCTTCCTGGCTCCCTCCCCATACTGTGACTTCCCTGGGAGGAGGGGAAGCAGGAGCTGTTGGCCTTGGTTTGCACAGAATAGGTAGGGCTTTGGGGAATGTGGGTGAGCTGCTGTGCTGCTGGGGCCTCTCCCAGCCCTCCCTTCAGGCCCTGCACTATGATGCATGATGAATGAAATGTATGTACAGACCAGAGATGTAAATACAGCCAATAAAATGGAATTTCCATTAAAAAAAATCATGTATAAAATACAGGATTCCCATGTACCACCCTATTACTTATACCTTGCATTGTTGTGGAACATTTGTTACAATGATGATAGCACATTTTTATAATTGTACTGTTAACTATAGTCCAGGGTTTAACTTAGGATTCACTGTGTAGTGTAGCTCCATGTTTGTTTGTTATTTTTATTCTGTTACCATATATACAATCTGACAGTTCCCCTTTTAATCACATTCAGATATATATTTCAGTGCTTTTAATTATATTCACAATGTTGTGCTACCATCACCACCATCCATTACCAAAACATTTCCATCATTGGAAAAGGAACTCTGTAAGCAATACATTTCCTAGCACTCTGTATATCCAGGTGGGGCCATATGACAACTTGTTATCAATGAAATGTGATCAGATGTGATGTGTGTCACTTTCAGGCCAATGAGATTAAAAAGTAGGTAACTTGTCCCCTCCTTCACTTCCCCAGCTCCCAATCAGATACCGAAGATCCGATAGATGCTGCCTACAGCTTATGTCTTGGTTCTCAATGTGAATAATGCACCAGCATCAGCAGCATCAACTAAAAATCTGATAGGAATGCAGATTATCAGACCTCACCGCTGACCTACAGAATCAGAAACCCTGGGGTTGGAACCCAGCAATCTCTGTTTTAAGAAGCCCTCCAAGTGATTCTGATGCAGGCTCAAATTCGAGAACCAGTGCCTTAAGAGATAGTGGAACTCTGCTATGGAGCCTGAGTCCTTCCCTACAAGGAAGAAAACCATCCATTAATCAAAAACACTTCTTCTGGACTTCGCCTGAATAAAAAATAAACTTCTTTCATCTTTGATCCATCATACATTTGGGTGTTTATCTGTTAGAGCAGCTTGAGTTACCTTAACTCATTCACCTGGAGAGATTGGAAAGGGGCTAAGATCCCAAACCATCTACACCCACACTAACTCTGAATACTGAGACCTGAAACTACTTTACCCCCATACACCTTTTTCCCTACCTTAACCTGATTTTGCTATTCCACTGGCTTCATTAGCATGAGTTTACCTTTTCAGGAGTTTCTTTCCCAGGTAAAGGCTTGATTATTCATTATTGGAACTTCCCAAAAGACCTGGTAACTCTTGAAAGGAAGGCACCAAGAGATAGTTTGTGTCCTAATAGTCTTGAATCCCTTGTCTCAAAATCCTCCCTTTGTTGTTTCCATCAATGCTGAATTGTTTTAGCTTATCCTTACCCAAGTCAAATAGTCACTTACCTTAAACTAAACTCTGAATTCTCAATAAATTCTGACCTTGCCTTCCCCTGTTTGAAATAATACTGAAACTCTGAGGAGGTGTGGTTTTCCCTTACCATGGTAAGCAATAAGCTCAGCTTTGACTAATCACAGGTGGTTGGAGCCATCATTCGACAGGGCTAATAAATATAACACTGTATCTGTGAGTTGCTTAGTAAATGGGACAAAATGAAAGATAGCAGATTGAGGACATATAATAATTTATATGCTTACAACTAGAAGAATGAAATCACCTCTTCCCATATCCCTAGAATAGAGTATGACCTTGGCCAAGAATTTAATTAATCAAGAAGTTATAAACACTGATTTTATAGCCTCAGCCAGGTCCAATGTAGTCAAGGGAGCAGCCAGTAAAAGGTACAGTTTATAGACTTACAGTAGGATTACTCTGTTTTCCTAGAAGAGCTGAGAGGTCATAACTTGAAAGCAGAGTGGAGAAAGGGTGATGAGAGAAAGGAACCAATACTGCTCATATTATAACATACAGTAAAGAATTTACAGGACAGATGCCAGGGATCAAGAAGTGGCTTGTAAATTATGAGTGAACAGGAAAATACTTCTCTTCCTCTTCATGGCTTTAGTGCTCTGCTTCTGAGAATTAATAGCTGTCCTTGCGAGATAGGTGTGATGAGCATGATTGTGAGTTTGTATATTTAATAGTTAGCTGCTAGGCAATCCAGAGAATAAAAGAGATGTTCAACTCCTGCTGCTGGAGAGACATCAAGAGGACCAAATGTGGAGTACCCAAAGCTAGTCTAAACAATCTCCTGAGTCTTGGAGCACCAAAGTTGGTCCTCATACCCACCCCTTTCCTTCTGTGGACTTGGAGAACCACCACTGGCTCTCGTACTATAGGCGCCCCTCCCTGGGGCATTATTCTAATCTAAAATGATTAGAGTTAACTCAGATTTAGGGATATAAAATGCCTAGGGGAAGCATAGATTTTAAGTAAAATCAGCCCTCATGCACAGTGACTAGGGTTTCGTGAAAGGTGGCTAGGGACACCCCTACAAAATGATTTAGGAGGAACTCTCAGAGGAAACCATGACTTTGATGACAGAGAAGCAAGGGACAAGGGCAGGAATGAGGAGTCCCTGTGGAGGGTTTAACTTCTTGAATACTGTGCTGCTTTGGATGTATTATGTCCCCCAAGACGCCATATTCTTTAATGCAGTCTTATGGGGGGAGACGTATTAGTGTTGATTATATTGGAATCTTTGGATTAGGTTGTTCTCATGGAGATATGACCCACCCGACTGTGGGTAATACCTTTAATTAGATTATTTCCATGGAGGTGTGGCCCCATGCATTCAGCATGGGTCTTGATTTAATCACTGGAGTCATATCAAAGAGCTCAGTCAGAAGGAGCTTAGTGCAGAGCCAAGAGAAACACTTTGAAGAACACACAGGAGTTGAGAGTGGAGCTGGAGCACAACCTGGGATCAGCAGATGCCAGCCACGTACCTTCCCAGCTAACAGAGGTTTTCCAGATGCCATTGGCCTTCTTTTGGTGAGGGTATACTTGTGTTGATGCCTTCATTTGGACATTTTCATGGCCTTCAGACTGTAACTTTGTAACCAAATAAACCCCCTTTATAAAAGCCAATCCATTTCTTGTGTTTTGCAAAATAGCAGCATTAGCAAACCGGAACAAATGCTTATACTAAGCATGTCAGGAAAAGTCATATTCAGTGTGTAGTTTTGAGTTTTTCTTCTCCTGTGCTGTAATTCTAACCATTAATCCTTAGAGACATGTGTGGTCATCTTAGGGACAAAATAGATGGAACTGTGTAAATGTAAAGTAAACTTAGCCCTTGAAAGCAGGCCTGACATGACTACAGTTTGAATGCTCAATGTAATTTATTTGCTTAAGCATAAGCTGCCAATATGACCAATGCTCAATAGCCAGGTTAGGGCCCACAACACATTTAAAGGTGGATGACATTAGTCTTTAAAGAGCTGGACTGCAGTCAGATGCCTGTAACAAGCCGGGCTCAGGAGCCAGGTCCAAGCGCCATTCAGCGGAGGGTCCAAAACTAACAACGGGAGGTGCTAGTCACAGTGCTGCAGTGAGAGTGACAGCAAATTTCTTCACAGCACAGCACAGGCATTCAAACCAGATATCAGAGATGGGGTGGCAATCTGCCTCAATCTAATGCTCACTGAGGCAGCGTCTGCGCTGGATTTTTTTTTTTTTTAATTTTATTGAGATATATTCAGATGCCAGGGAGTCATATAAA
>PVKY010007361.1:0-14972 GCA_004027775.1 Bradypus variegatus | reverse complement strand
CTGACACTTGGGGGGTTCCGTCAAGGCAAGTTTCCCCTTTCTTTTAGTGCTAACAGCCAGAGTAGAGCATCTTTCCCACGGCGGCTGCCCCTCTCCTTTGAGAGTCACCAGTTCTAGCATCACAGCTGCTTTTGTCCACTTCCCATCAGCTTTCTCTTCCAGGGCCAACCCCAGGCAAAGTTGTACGTTGTCCCACTTGTCCTTTACATCATCGTTCCCATTGTTAGACTCTGTATGCCTGTCTCCCTAACTCTGGGTTACAGTGGGGATCCTCAGAAATAGTTGGGGATGGGGGTGGTCAGTGACTTCAACAGCACCTCTTGTCTCTGGCCACTACAGAGTGAAATCTTCCCTCCGATCTGGAGTCTGTTGTGGGATGAAAGGTTCTTTTGTGGAGGCGAGAAAAACCGGGTTAACTTTTCATCTAATTTCAGTGCCAGGACATCAATGAAGTGCTCCTGGAAATCCAGAGAAATACAGTAATGCACTCTCCTCCACACAGAGCCCCTTTCACCCCAAGGCACTTGTCAGACTATGTATGGGGATTACCTCACCGCTCTCTTGGGGGTGGAAGGCGGCAGCTGTTGGCTTCCCAGATGCTTTACATATCCATTTGAGAGGAAGTGGGGGGAGTGTTGAGGGTGATGGGATGTATTATCTAAGCTGGACCCAGGCCAGTGTGAATTGTGGCACCAAGGACTACCCAGCCCTTTGCCCTCAGCTTTCTAGCTTACCAGGAAGATGACGACTACTGGTTGTGAGGCCGTGGGAAGGAGGAAGGAAAGGATAGACTGCTGGTTCTGGAGGCTTCCCTGGTGGAGTTTGTGCCAGGGTGACTTTGGGTTATGGAGGAGACAGAAGAACATTTTCGGGCTCCTTGGAAGTCAGAGTGTATTTCAGAAGGAATTAGTTTCCAAACGAGTTAGTTACTTGGCATGAACTTGAGGGATAGGCACATGCCCTTTCCCAATGGCTCGTCTTGGGGGAGAGCAGATCCATTACGGTCTTTATGTGCCATCGGCACATTAACTGCTTCCCCTAGCCAGCACCAGCCCCGCCCCTCCCATGGCATTTCTCAGAGCTGCCAGTATGCCAGAGAACAAACCCAAACTGATTTCCCTAGTGCCACAGTGGCTTTAGCCTAAAGCCTCAAGTGTCAGGGAATTCATTGAAGAGTTGGAGCTCATCTTGTCTGCTTCCACCACTAACCCCTTCTGTCCCTGTTTTCCTGATGAGGACACTGAAGCCCAGAGAGACAGACTACCTCTAATATTAACAGGTGGAACAAGGACCAGGCCACCTGGTGGGAGTCACATGGTGTCCCTATCCTGTATTTCCACTGCCCATTTTGTAGAGGCCACTGACAGGTCAGAAATGTCCAGCTGGATGGCTGGGGTGGGTCAGGCTCAGCAAGTCAGAAGAGCCGAAGGAGCCTGCCTGGTTATCCCAATGTGGTCACATTCTCACTTAACTCCAGGGCCTGAGCCCAGGGTGAAAAGCTGTGAGACAGATGTTTGGTTTAACTAATGGATCATACAAGTAACATATGCTCACAGTAAATTCAAACTGTGCAAAGATTATAAAGATATAAGTCCCAGTTCCCATTCCTGAAATGAAAGTATTTGAACGGCACATATTGATTCAAAAGGTATTCATTAGATCCCTGTCCCCAGCCTTCTAGCATGGACAGCCTATTCGGTTTCCTGATCCTCTATCGTTTTGTCTCCCAGAAGCCTGGGCAGGGCTGGGGACGGTCCAGAGTAGAGGGGAGGTCTGGGACCATGAGTGATTTCTGAGGGAGACAGCACAGAGTGGGACAGCAGTGCCGCGGCTTCCAGGCAGTGGCATATTTCCATACCCGTTCCAGGAGTGGGGCTCCCCCCATCCATAGGTGAGCACAGGAGCTGAAGGGCACACGAAGTTGCAGGGCTCACGTGTGGCAAGACTGGTGATGAAGCCCAGGCTTCCCGCTAGGTCAGGCTGCTGCTGCCCACCATACTGTCGAGCACACAAAATACCCGCTCATAAAGCATCTCCAGTAGACTACGGAACCACAGTGGCAAGACACCTGCACTTTTCCCCTGGAAAGACACTGCTGAATTTTAATTCCCATTTTCAGATTTTCTTGTGGAACAAGGTCCCTAGCCATTTTTTTAAGTGTTGCTGGGTAGAGATTTGGATATGTGCAGGCAGCCACCATAAGTGGATATTCTAGAAGAAAGATGGAGATGTGCTGTAGGGGGAAGAGAATGTAGGATTTGAATTTTACACATTTGTGTTTAATAACAGCAGCTAATACTGAAAGCTTTCCGTGCGCCAGGCAATGTTTTAAGCACTTGATGTTTTCAGCATGTCATGTGTATTTACCTTATCGAATTTTCACAACACTGAAATAAGAACAATTATCCCATTTTACAGATGAGGAAACCAAGGCAGAGAGATTAATGTACCCAAGGTCACACAGCGGCATGCCCCCTCATTCCGCAGTCGTGGAAACAGGTTTCAGACTCATGCTGTTTAATCCCAGTGTTGGACTCAAATCATTCAACTTTTTTGACCTGCTGTTTCCTCCTCAACAAAATGAACCTGATGATAAAAGACTTACCTCAGAGATAGGCTGGAAGAGACGTTTGCGAAAAATAAATTAGATAAATCGTGTTAGCATCGTGCAACAATTCAGCATTGCTAAATGCTATACAGCAATGAAAAAGAACAAATTGCAGCTAAGTGTGATAACATGGAGGAACCTCAAAATTGTAGAGGGAAGACAGCAAGGCACAATATATCTATTACATTTATGTAAAATTTTAAAGCAGGCAAAACAATAGGTAAATGCCCTAGGATACCTTCGTAAATGACTGTCTCAAAACTTAGGGGAGCGCTTTCCCTGCAGGTGGTGGGGGAGTGGGATGCAGGAGTGATGGTGGGGGCACTTCAGGGGGCTTCAGGTATCAGCATTCTAGTTTGTAACCTGGGCAGTGTTTGTACATGTTTGTTTGTTCCATTATTGTTATTTAAATTATACATGAATTTAATATATTCTAATAACATTTCCCAATTTAAAAAAAATCACCAATTTCTTGGCCTTGGCCTTTGAAAATGCCAATTCCTGGGGCCCAACTTGTGAAAATGCAGATTACTTGTCCTCATCTCCAGAAACTCTCTCTCAGGAGGTCTTAGGGGCACCAGAATCTGCATTTTAACACCTTTCACTGGTGATTTTTGGTGATTCTGTCATTTGAGAAGCTGCTCCAAACTGGAGCAAGCAAGTGGGTGTGACTCCACTGGGTAGAGAGACCAGACGCGGGAAGCAGCCTGGGCCTCAGGCACATCTGCAGATAGCTACTGCCCTGGGTCTCCCCCTGCATCTCCCCCCTGCCCAAAAAACCCCCGAAGTTCCCTTTATTCAGAATTCTAGTCTCTCTGTACCTTTTCCATAACCTAAAGATATGGAGTCTTATAATGCAAACCGTGAGTGCATCCAGGCTGTGAGAGAAGCACTCCAAACTGGATATCTGCAAGGCACTGAACATCTGGATGGAGCATGAGCCTTGGAAAAATTGTGCCTGTTGGTTTCCATGGCATTTGAATCAAAGCAAAATAGTGTGCAGGGGGTGGGATATGGAAACACATTGGACACAACCCCTTATTAAGGGGGTGTAAAATGTCACCTCCGTTTTATTGCATGAGCGTAATAAATATTAGCAAGGGCCTCCATGGATTCTCTCATCCCTTGAGTTTCTGCCAACTCTTTTTCTTCCATGAGATCTTAAATTGTGAATCTTTCTGGCATCTGGGAGGGATACAGTAAGGTCAGTGCAAACACACATTAGCCTTTGGGTTCCAAGTCACCTTCCAAAGACTGCCCTGGTGTTCCCTTGAGCCCTAAAGCATCCTTCCGAGTCTGGGACCTCTTTTTTTGGTATTGGGAATGACCTAAGCCAGTATGTCATCAGATTCTCAGTGACTGCTGGGAGCCTGCAACTCTCAGAGGGTGTACTTCTCTTCCCCTCCACGATGGCCACCAGGCATGGTGCTGCAGTGAAGGCAAGCCTCAGGCCACAAGTAAGAACTTTCCTAGTGAGCGGGCCAGAGAGATTCTTGCCGTCTGCTCCTAAAGCTCAGTGAAGTACCTGTTCTTTCTCTTTTGAGGCATTTCCAGGGCAAATGAGAGCAGGTGTGGATAGTAGGATCAGACTGAGAAAGCAACAGCAACTGAGAATCCCCTGCTGAGCGTGTGGGTGAGTGGGTGGGATGAGCTGCAGGCCCTCCTAGTCACATTCTAGGCTAAGATGTCTGAAGGTGATACATGACTGGGCTTGCCAAATTCTAATGCCCCATTTAAAAAGAGCAGGGGTACCTATCCAATGTTTCTGGCCAGTCACATGTATTGTACTTGATTCATTTCACCAGAGCAAAGGTGTTTCTGATATCCCTTGTACTAATTCCAAGGGCGTGGAGATTCATTCCCAGTTGGTTGTGATTGCTTTGGTCAGCATGCTCAACGAGGGCCAGGGGAGGAAAGGTGCTGTACACCCAAAGGTTCTCCCCAACCCCCAGCACATCCCAGCACCCCAAATAAGGGAACTGAAGAAACTGGGGCTTCCTGAGACAGCTGAGCCCCAGGTGGGGCCACTGGCCTTTCCGTATGGTGTGTGGGCATCAGATTAGTCCCACTGCACCCCACTCACCCAGGGATGCTGTTAAGGCCTGAGGGTTCTCCAGGGTGCCACCCTTTCCCCAGGAGGCTGAACTCACCTGCTGTGGGGGACCCTTGGTGGCTGTTGTCCTCTCCTCCCATTAGGGCCCCGTGGGCCTCAGGGGCACCCAGAATTCCTGCCTCATCTGTGAAGCTTTACCAAGGTGTTCAGGGACTTGCAAATCCTCCTGAAGTAGTGAAGGGGGCCAGGCCGGTTGCAATTCTCTAGATTTGTGGATCCTTAAAAAAGTGAAATAGATTTTACATTTGCACTGTTCAATGCCTTAGTGTTGTATTAGTCACTACTACTACTTGGTGTTAAGTAGCTTAAATTACAATTAAATTAAAATTTCAGATTCCATTCTTCTATCGCCATATTTCTAGTGCTCCAAACCTGCCGTATTAGACAGTGCAGATGTAGGAAATTGCCGCAGAAATTTCTGTCAGTCAGTGTTGTTTTAAACTTTCATTGAACCAAGTAAGACTTTTATATCCACCAACAACCACAACAGAGTTCAATGTAGTATAATTGTGTCCTTAATAAGCTGATTTGAGCAGGGCTTCTCAAACGTTGGTGTGCCTACAGATCACCTGGGGATTTGGTTAAAATGCGAATTCTGATTTGCAGGTCTCCCCTGAGGCCTTAGATTCGCATTTCTAACAAACTCACTGGTGATGCCAAGGCTGCTGGTTCATCAGAAGCCACCCCAGGAACAGGCTGCTCCGTGGGTGACAGGACACCTCGGCCTCTGCGTAACCTCGAGCGGAGAGGGAGGCCCTCGTGGAGGAGAGGGAAGCCCCAGCCACCAGCTGACCGCGGCTTCCCAGGTGACCACCATCGAGATCAGCAAAGGAGCCAACCAGAGAGCTCAGCAGGACGGAAGGGTCAGGAGCAAATAGCATTGAAGCCACAAAGTTTGGAGACCATTCCCTGGGTAGCAACAGATGACCAAAATGTAAGTCACACGGGTAACTCAGCCCTTCCTTTTTAGTACCTACCTTCCCTGTGCTGCCCTCTTCCTCCTTAGATACCCAAGTACCCTTAGGCAAGGGGGAGAGGTAAACAAATGCAAACTCAGGAGGAAGCAGGCAGCAGTCCCTCATTCATTAACTCATATCTCATCTCAGTTCCAAAAAGTTTATGAGATGGCTTGCCAAAAATACATGTAATGTAAAATTTTCTTATAAGCTAAAGGATCAGGTGGAAGGTCAAGTGCTACCTCCCAGATGAGGCTCTGTTAAGTAAGTGCTCATCATTTGCTTGCTGGGTGTCCTGAAAATGAGGCCTGGGGAACCCTTGAGGCCAAGACCTGGAAGCTTCCGAATTGAGCATGAGCAGGCAGTTCCCTTACGTTCAACGTCCATGCTGCATCCTGGCCTTGGACGTAGGCCCAGTTCTGGTCAAACTGGGCCAGGCTGGGGTGCTGGGGTGGGGGAGGCTGCTGCCCTTCAGATTCCCTCTTCCGGCCCCTCCAGCAACTGGGGAGGACTGCCCTGTCCTGGGGAGGAGGCAGCCTGGACGTGAGGGGTGGGGCGCCGGCTCCGTCACCCCCACCCCATGCTCCTGGCCTCTGCTTCCAGCTCTGTGGGTTTGGGGCTGGGTGTGGGGCCATGGGTGGGGGTTCTCTGGTTCCATTCCCCACCCCTAATCCCTTTCAGCTGTTGTCCTCCCAGGAAGACAGTTGTGTTGGAGGGAAGGGAAATAGTTATTTTGAGTTGGGTCACTGGCTTCCAACCAGGAAGCACGATGACCGTGTCCAGGCCTGGTGAGGAGGTGGGCAGACTGGCCCCGAGCTGGGTCTGACTGGAGGACAGCCCACCAAGCCCACACTTGCAGGGGTGTTGGGGAGCAGGGTGCAGACTTTGCTGAAGTGGGGTCTTTAGAGGAGAGGGGCCAGGAAGGAAACAGGTCTGAGGATGGGGAGGCAGAAAATGAAATCTGTGTCCTAAGTGAAGTCTTTTCTGGGGGCACTGGGTGAAGTGGACGCGGCAACAGTGGAGAAGAAACGGAGGACCCTGTCACCAAGCCTGGGGCTGCTGGGAGCGGTGGGAGTGGGGGTGCAGGCCTTTCGCTACCTGAGTGGCCTGTAGAGGCTGGGCTGGGGGCAGCTCATGGTCACAGCCCCCTGCCTCTTCCAGGAAGCTTCTGGAGACCCTGCCCCTCTGGGCCTCAGCTTTCCGGGCTGTGAATCCAGCCACGTTTGCCCTGCCTGAGGCAACAGCACTGGTGGGTGTGGCTGCCCTGGGCCTGGAAAGCCTGGTGGCCCAGTTTTGGGCCCTTCCCGCTAGGACCTGCTTCTTGGGTCCTTAAGTTACTTCATGGGCCTTGATTTCCTCCCCTGTTGGTGGGGATTGTAACAATGGCTGAATCGCCCCTCAGAGGAGTTTGGTGGACCCAGAGAAGGAATGTAGCACACTTGGGGCAGGGCCCTGCACCTGGGCAGCGTTGTCATGGTGATGGTTGCTGTTGTTTCATCCCGCCCTGACTGCGTCTCTGCCTGCACAGCAGGTGCCAGGAGGCATTTCCCGGCGAGGAGGGGAGAAATGAAGATGACTTCATCAGGGAGGCAGTCGAGGCTCCCGGCTCTCCGGGAAGGAGGGAGAGGGGCCCACTGCCCACCCCGAGGGGACAGGGGCCTTCTGTGCCATCGCCCAGCACCGAGGACAGCGCCTGGCACAGAGTGGGTGCTCACAGGGAATTTGTTGAATGAACGAATACCTTTTTATGAGCAAATCAGTGGTCCCTTGGGATATGGACTTCCCTGGGGCCCCAGTCACATGATGGGGTGAAGAATTCCTGAGCTGGCCAGTGATCCAGGACGCAGCTCTTAGATTCCACCCTCCAGAATTAGAAGGGGACACTTAGCAACAGGGTCTCAGGAAGCAGAAGCACAGAGCACAGAGATGGCAACTGTGGGGGAAAGGGCAGCCTCTCCTGCCTGCTCCCGGGCACCCTTCCATCTTCCCAGCTACCTTGAGTGGCCAGAGGAGGGAAGTGAGAGAGGGAGTGGGGAGAGTGCTCCCTAGGGCAGCCCCCCAGCCTAGAGACCTTCCCTCCTGGAAAGCTCACTCACCAGGTGGTTGCCCCGTCCACAGGCCACCTTACTGAGCAGAAGCAAGCCCCTGCTGTGTGCCAGCCATGGCGCTGGGTGCCGGGTCTGCAGCCAGCATCCCAAGAGAGTAGTTTGATGGTGGGTGGGAGTCAAGAGAGGGCCCCCTAACTCCACCTTTGTGGGGGCTGGAGGGGAGGGAGCCCTTCTTGGAGGAAGCCCTATCTACTGTCTGTGCTAAGATGGGAGGGGTGGCCTGGGAAGGAGAGGTGAAAAGACTTTCCAGGCAGAAGGAACAGTGCAGGCAAAGGCCTGGAGAGAGCAGAGAGCTGACGAGTCAGGGGGAGTGTGGCTGGAGCATGGGGTGAGGGGAGTGGTGGCAGCGGGGACTAGCGGCCAGAACTGGGTGGCATTCCCACTCTGGCGTCGGAGTGTGCTGCCGCCGGGAGGAGTCTGGCGAGGGTCCTACCCGGTGTGATGAGGGATGGCTGCACTCAAGTGACTTGTCCTCGGAGCAGAGCCAAGTGCCAGCCCTGGAGCCGGCAGAGCTGGGTCTGCCCTCTGACCGCCACCGGCGGCTGCAGGGTCCAGGGTGGTCCATCTGGGATGAGTTTCCCACCTGCAACGCGAAGGGGCTGGGCCTGCTCTTCTCCAAGGGCCTGGCAGCTCTTCTGTCCTTGGCCAGAGGGGCACTGGGGGCACTGGGGCGGTTGGGGGATGGGGCTGGGGCTGCAGGTCGGAGGCGGCTGAGGGGAGACAGAGGGGAGGGGGCAGCAGCAACAAAGGAGACGGCACTCTGGTCTTTGTAAGGAAAACGCTTTTCCAGGGAATGGCACAGTCCTGCTCATTCGAGCTCTCCTTTGGGAGAGACAGAGTCCACGTGGCTCCCGGCCCAGGGGCCTTTGCTCCTCCCTTGGGCAACCCGCCCCACCCACAGAGGACGACCTGGGGCCTCCTGCCCTCTGCCCCCAACTGGTCCTGAGCTGCCTGGCTTTTCAAGGGAGGCTGACTCACAGCTTGGGTGGGGTGGGATGGGGGCACTCAGCCCTTCTCTGGCATCCTCCCCACCTCTCACTTCCTGCCATCTTCAGGTCTTTGCAGAAGTGTTGGAGTCTCATTTATATCTGCACACTCTCACCTGCATTTCTCACAGTTGCACCTGCTGGACAGGTATTACCGTCCTGCTTTACAGATGGAGCTGAGGTTTCAGAGGGTAGGACCCTGCCCAGTGCCGCACGGCTGGCAGGGTCAGACCTGCTGCTTCCGCTCCCATCGGGAGGGAGGGTGCTAGCTGGGCTCCCCCTGAGGGCCTGGCATGGGGTCCTGGTCCAGCCTGCAAGGGAGGGATCTGGCCAGGCTCAAACTTCAGAGCTGTCTCTGTGGGCCTCCCGAGGAACATTCCGGAAAGGCTGAGCCTTCCCTGGGGCCAGGCGTGCAGGGCCATGGTATGTGTGGGTGCCTGTCTCAAATGGGGTGGGGAGCACTTGTTTAAAGGCTTTGGGCTGAAGACAGCCCTGGGTCTGAATCCCAGTTCCACCTCTTTCTCAGTGCGTAACTTTGGGAATGGAACCTCAGTTCCCCCGAAACCTTCATCTATAAATGGAACTACTGTGCCTCCCTGGGGGTGGGAGAGAAGATAAATGAAACCATCTATTCGCTCATTCCAGCAAATATTTACTGTGCCCCTACAGCGTGTCAGGCACTGTTTAAATCCTCAGGACAGAAAATAAATGAAATAAATGAATGTAAGTTCCCTTATTGAACTGACATTCTTGCTGGGGCAGAATGACAAAAAAAAAAAGAGAGACATCTTCAGTGACATGGTATGCTCAGGGGTTGACAAGGCGATGGGAGAAGGGGCAAGGAGTGCAGTGGGAGTGGGGAGGGAGGAGCCCGCCTGGCCCCTCTGAGGAGGTGATGGGTGAAGACAGGAAGAGGGAGCCACCCAGACCTGTCAGGAAAGAGCATTCCGGGTGGAAGGAGCAGCACCTGCCAAGTCCCTGGGGTGGGTGTGTGCCAGCATGTTCAAGGAACACTGAACGGAGAGTGAGCCAGGGGAAGAGGAGGTGAGGATGAGGCCAGAGAAGTAGGGGGTGGGCTGTCCCGTCCTCCGTGACCCGTTCCCCAGGGAACTTGCTCTGGGCAGCCGTGAGGGACACAAGGCCCTGCGAATCTAACCGCACTTCCTGGTGCTGCAGTTTGAGTTTATTCCTTTGTCGTTTCCTTCTGCCAGATGCCTTCCCCCAGAGCGGCCTCCCCCACCGTGACCCATGACCCCCAGCCCCTGGCCAGTCTCTGGGGCATCACAAAGAGCCCTTTCACCAGAGGGCATCTTGGGGGAACCCGGCAGGGACGAGCCCTCCCGCCCGTGGGCATCATAAAGACCCCTTTTCTCTGCTGCTGCACCAGCTCCCTCGGCTGTTGGGGGCGGGGGGTGCAGGGAGATTCTCGTCCTTTTAAAATCCGGATGACCCTGGGGCCAGGCCAGACAATGGCCGTGATTTAAAGTCTGCGGGCAGCAGGCTGCCGGTTGGGGTGGCTCTTACCAGCCAGCAGGGGACCCACAGCCAAGGGCCCTGCACCGCCGGGCCTGGGGGCGCCTGCCCAGGAGCCACCAGCTGTGCAGCGAAGTGGTTGTGGAAAAGTCCCGGAGCCCCCCACAGCCCTGCTGTCCCGGGGTTCCTGGTGGCCGGCCTCCTCTCGGCTGTGTTAGGAACCCCTCCTGGTTGGTCTGTAGCTGGATTTCTTGCCTCTCACCCATGTCAAGCTCCTCAGGCTGCAGCTTCAACGTTCTGTGCTGGACAGAGACCCGCCTGCGGGGGAGACAGGCAGGACCCGGGGGTGGGGTGGGGTGGGGTGGAGGGCTCAGCGTGTCAAAGGCCCAAGGAGGGGTGGGCCCACAGCAGAGGCGTGGAGGGCAGGGGGGAAGGGTGCTCTGCCAGGTGGGAGGGCCACTATGTCCTACGTTAGTGCGGGGGGCGCTGGGAAGCAGTGAGCACTCGCCAGAAAGCTTAGGCAGAGGAGGGACACGGCCCTATCTGCACCTGCTTCCGAAGGAGGCCCTGGGTGGGGAAGATGGAGCCAGGAGCCCGGGCAGGGGGGCAGGGGGATGCTGAGGATTAGGGTGGACCTTGGACTGACAGACTGGTGCCACAGGGGGCCAATAAGCAGGACCAGCTCGGGAGGACACCCTTGGTTCTGACTTGGGCAGTGAGGGGCTTGGGGTGCCACCAACAGGCCTGGGAGTGCTGGCTGGGGAGCAGGGTAGAGGGGGAGCAGCGTGGGGGAGGAACAGGGCCAAGGGCAGTCTGTGGAGCTGATGGGACAGCAGCTGGGGGCATGCCCAAGGGACAGCGGATGTGTGGCTCAGGGGTGCTGCAGAGTCTTAGGGAAGGGGTGGGAGAAGGAAAGAGGGGAAGAGGGGGAAAGGGGAAGAGAAAAGAGCTAGAAAGCAGAGTAAAGTGAGAGAGAGTGCATGAAGGAGACAGAGCTAGAAAGAGAAGAATTAAAATGAGAGAGAAGAGAGTGGTCCAGAGAGAGGGAGAACAAAGGAGAGTGTGCACTTGAGGTGGCGAGAAAGCACAAGGTGGGAAGGAGCACCAGAGAGGGAGAGAGGGAGGGCGAAGGAAAGAAGAGTGAGAGGCCGGGGGCTTCTCCCAATCCTGGAGGCCTGGACCTCCTGCTGCCTTCCCCTCCTTCCCTCACCCTCTCCTCCAGGGATCCCACTGGCCAGGTGGGGGCAGAGGCCAGGTTGGTGCTAGTCTCTTCTCAGCAACACGGAAGAGAAATGTAGACACAGCACAAGAAGGTCACAGTGGACATAAACAGGAAATTCTCAGTTAAACAGTGGAGCAGGCCCAGAAGGGAAGCAGCTCCCAAGGCAGGGGACTGGCCATGTTGACCCCTTGAAGGGCATGGACTGCACCGGGCTTCCCTGGGTTGGGTTGACAGGACCCTATGTGGAGGAAGGTGGTTTTCTTACTCTCTGCCTCAGTTTCCCCCTATAAGGCAGAGTGCGTTAGTGGCCTGGGTTCACTGGTGGGTTTGGGGTGGGGGCTTTGGAGCTGCTGCTCTGCTGCTGAAGTCACTGGGGGTCCCAGTGGGCCTCGGGACTTTCCCCGCTCCACCCCCAGCCTTTGTTCCAGGCGCAGGCAGCTGGGAGGGTGGGGGGCAAGCAGGAGTCCGGCTGAGTGTTTCCAGGGAAAAACTGATCCTTCCACGGCACAGCCAGTCTCCACTTTCCTCCTCCATTTTCTGGCAGAAGTTGCCCAGCAGATGGGAAAACCATATTTTGCTCCCAACTCCCACCCTTTAACATTCCTGAACCCAGGGCACCCTGCAGGCGGGCCAGGCGTGTGTGTGTGTGTGTGTGTGTGTGTGTGTGTGTGTGTGTGTGTGCAGGTGTGAAGCCGCAGTTGATGGAGCCCAGGTAGGAATATGGAGGGGGCTGTCATCACCTGTAGCTTTAGGGGTGGAGGAGAGGCAGGACATCTGAAGAGGAAAGAAGAGCAAGCCTGAGCTGACCCCCTGGAGCTCGCCCAGCTTTGCCATCTGAAATAGGGGGGGTGACACTTGGCAGCTTCCCTAATAGGGCTGATGTGAGGGTGACAGAAAAGCCAAGGTGGGATGGTGGGATCACACCCACGGGCCCCCCAGATTCTGATTACACTCATAACCCTGGGACAGAGGCCGCGTTTGTTCCCATTTTCCGCATGAGGAGCCAGAGACTCAGAGATGTGAAAGGACCCACAGCTGCTAAGTGTGGACCTGAGCTTTGGACCCAGGTCTGACTTCAGAGTTACTGACAAGCACCCAGGGTGCCTCCCCACCACCTGTGCTGTCGCCCTAGGTCACACTTGAGGCCCCTCCCTGAAGCTGGCGGAGATGGTCCCAGCCCTAAGAATCCCTGTAGCCACCTGGTCCCACCCCTTGCCTTCCAACTGGGGAGCCTGAGCCCAGGGGTCCTGGAGCCCAAGGCTGAGAGCACATCAGGGCGGAGTGGGAATCCAGCTTTGGCTGGGGCAATGGGCTGGTTTTCTCCCTCCCTTCCTCCGAGCACAAGGGCTTCCTGGAGGGGCTGTCAGCACAGACCTTCCTCCCCGCCTCCTCTCCTCTGCCTGGCCCCAAACCCCACCACCATTTCACTGCCCTCCTCAAATTTGGGACTCAGCTTGGTAGGGGTGCTGAAGCTTCTGGGCCCCCTTCCATGCCCACCCCATTCCTGAGCATGGACCCCTCTTTCCACAGGCTGGTCAAAGGGAACTTTCACGAGGCCCCTGCCTGTTCTCCCTGTGGAAACACCACAGTGTTTGAGCTGGATGACCTAGGCCCCCGAGGCAAGCCCCCTGCTTGGTAAGACTAGAGACCACCACCCAACTACCACCACTGGGGGAAGAAAGAGACAAGAGCCCCCCATCCCCTCCACATCACCTCTTCCTAGAGTCCCTTTCACTGCTCCCTTTTGCTAAAGGCCTGTTAATCCTTTTCTCCTCCTCCCTCCAGACTGGTGTGCCCCGTAATTTGGGACTGATGTTGTGGGGTGAATAAGAGCAAGGAAGAACCTGAATTCACTGCATTTATTCATTTTGGCTGGAGTTAATAGGGCTGAATTGGAATCTTGGCTTTGCCACTTACTGTGACCTTGAGCAAGTGGCACTATCTCTTGGAACCTTAGTTTCCTCATTTTTAAAGCAGATGTTTATCCATTTATTCACATCTGCCCATTCATTCACCCATCTGTCCATCCACCCATCCATCCATCCTTCCAGTCATTCATCCATCCATCTGTCCATCCATTCATCCATTGATATATATGAAGTGCCAGGCCTTGTTCCAGGACATGTGGAGTTAAATGGGCTCATGAGTTGTAGATTTCTTATCATTAGTCCCCATTTCCATGATTAGCCATATATCTGAATTTTAGAAGCCATGAGTTCAAATGAACACAGAGCATAAAAGGGCTTAGGTCCAGTATTGAGATTCACCCAATGGCATACAACCTCTCAACAGTGGTTACCCGCCCACACCCATTGCAGCACACCAGTGCCCACTGAGGCTGTCAGAGGACAGCCAGGGCACTGCAGCCACCAAGCCACCATGACCTGGGCACTGCCTCACTGCCTTGCACCACCAGAGCACATCTGTATACTTTGTGGGGATCTGGTTATAAAACTGGGTGGTTTAAAAAAATTCTTTAGAAAGACTATTTTTGAGGTTTCTGATATTTACACTTCTGCATAAACCATCTTCTATCATATAAATCTGGAAGTTGTCACTCAGGTGGATTGGAGCTGAGAGGCTCCTGGGCTGGGCAGTCTATGGAGGTTTCCAGGAGAAGGAGGGCTTTGGGGAGCTGCTTGCCTAGAGGTGAGTCACGCAGGGGTGATGCCTAAGGCAGGGAGGGGACTGGAAGGTGGACAAGGCCAAGGAGAGAAAAGAACATCTCCCGCACAGAGTCCTGTGGCCCTCCTAGAGCCGGCTGGGCACACAGCCATGCTGGCCACCATGAGAAGGGGAGGGAGGACAGCACCCAGGAAGAGGGAGACGAGGGGCACAGACACTGGAAGGTGGGAGGTGGAGGTGGCCCCCACCCCCTCAACTCAGGCCGTGGAGTTGGCCACTACCAGCCCTGAAGCTGCTGGCTTTCCAGGCTCCCTTCGTCCGTTGGATGCTGACTGGGTGCTCATGTGGTTCCCAGGTCTGAGCTCCGCAGGGCCGCAGACACCGTGCCTGCCCTGGGAGCTCCTTCTCAGTGGGGACACTGGACACTCCCTGGGCCGATGCCGTTCCCGTCCCGTCCGGATCCCCAGGCCGGTGTCCTCTTCCCTCTGCTGTTGGCCACTCCCAGTTCACACCTGACCCCTCTCCAGAGGACTGCACTTGGCTGGTGGGAGCCACCTTAACTGAAGACACCTGGGAGGTTCCAAGCAAAGGCTGTCAGGTGTGGTGGCACAAACACCCAGGCCCAGGGCCTCTGGGCACGACAGGTTCTGTGGCTCCATTCATCCTCCCGAGCTCCGCATGGGATCAGGCTGAGGCAAGATTTCCCCTGAAACCGCATCTTGCTCGGCTTCCTCTCCTGCCCTGTTCTGCTTCCCTCACTTTCTTACAGGTTTCTTGAGACTCTCAATAAACCACTTGCACAAGAAGTCCCACCTTGGGCTCCGCTTGACCTTAGACACCCACAAAACTTGTCTGGCGGCCTTTCCTGCAGAATGGCATCA
>PVKY010007360.1:0-14996 GCA_004027775.1 Bradypus variegatus | reverse complement strand
ACCCCACGGAAACCCTCAACAACCGGGTAGAGAGGATGCTGTATTTAGTGGATGTGACATAGCCTTGGTGTTTAGAGCATGCACAGAACCACAGCAAAAGAAAAGGAAACAAAGGATAGGCTCAATAGCATGAGTTCCCCCTCACCAAAGCTGATCTAATTATTGCCAGTTCAGAATTCCTGACCTGTTCACAGAGAAGACTAATGTTGCAACCTTGATATGGCACTACCCTTTAAGAAGAATACCCAACCACTTAGTGGCAAGTTGGTTGTATCAGAACTCTTCCACTATGGAGAAGAAAGTGATGGAAGTGATTCACACTGGAATTGACATATACCCTTGATTTGGGTTTGTCTTTTTTGCATCTCGTTTCTTCACCAGTACCACTCTCTGAAAGTTTATAGAAAGACTTATTTCCTGATATGGGATTCTGCATAGCACCAGTCAGACTGAGGGATCCACTGTATGCTGAAGATGATACAACAGTAGGTGCATGACTATGAAATCAACGGTTCATATCATAAATTGCATTATACAGAAGCAGCTGCCAAAATGAAATGATGGAATGTCCTATAAAAGACAGCTAAGGTACCAATTCAGGGACAACATTCTTTGGGGTTTGGATGCTGTCCTATATGATGCAACATATGCACTGTACCAACCAACAGTATAAGGTGCTATGTCTCTAATAGCCACAATAGAAAAGTCTTGCAACCAAGCAGTAGATATAGAATTGGCCTTTGCCACCACCACTTCAAGGGACCCACTTAAAGAATTTGGTCTTCCTGTCCCACAACTTTAGGATCTGGTGGATGTGATGTCTTTGTTATTGGAGGGGGAACACTTCTGCTGGGAAACCCAGTAAAGGCTCCTGCCTGGTTGCTAGGCTCTTCATGCTGGTTGATCAGTGGGAAGAAAGTGGATTACTTTACTGGCTCAAGTAATCAACCATTATTATTATGAAGGAACTAGGATTACTGCTTCACAATGGAGCCAAAAATGCATATGTCTGGGACTTGGGGGATTCCCTGGAATAGCTCTTGGTTCTTCTATATCCAATGATCATGCTTAACAAGATATTGCATGACTACAGCCCAACAGAATTAAAGTAACAGTGCTAACACAAAGGGTCAGACAGTGAACTTAAACTCTTGACAATCAGCAATTTCTGACACTCAGTATCAAACTATTAGTAATTCCAAGGATAAAGGCAATTGCAAGACACAAGCCAAATATTGAGAACTCTGAGACAACCAATATAGCTCCTCAGGTCCCTCTTTGTCACATTAGAATGAGCCCTGGCTCAGATTTAAGCAATAAGATTTCCAAGTAATGAATGTGGGAGCATTGATCAATAATTATTCGATTTATTTTATTATTTTATTTTATTCTCTGATTAGTATAAAACAGGCACAGACATTTTCCCAGGCTCCATGCCCCATAAATCCATAAATTCCCAGGTTTGTCTACTATAAACCATCTAGAAAGGGCAGGTATACCCTGCTAAAAGCATTCTACAGATTAGGATTCTCTGTTGTTTCTTCCTCCAGTAAAATCCATCAGGAGGTTTGATTAGCACAATTACAAAGAGGTTTGACCATGCCATTTCTCCCTGGGCAGGTGCTAACCATTTTCTTCCCAATAATCTAGGATTCAGGCCCCCCAGAAATGAAGGTCTGAGTCACCCCACCAGGCAAATGACTTAGACAAGATGAGGGGCTATTTTCCTTCTCATTGGATGCGACCAACATGTTGTTCACAAGCTTTGTGGAGGTTGGCTGGGTGGCTACGAATCCTCTGGACCTCATGCCGGGAAGCTGGTCATGATTATAGATATATTTGATCAGACCAGGGCTTTGGTTGATGGATTTTGCTTGCAAGTAAGGGGACAGGCCATGCCATTCAAATGTGTGTAGCTCACTGATTCATCCTCAGGTTTCCACACAGTGCCTGCCAGCAGTATATATGGCTAGCCTGGCAGAAGGCAGGTATCAGTACAAAATCAGTACAAAATGGGCCTCCACAAGATGGGACAAGAAGATTGAAGCCAGAGAAAGGAAAGCCAAGATGACAGAGTCTGATCATTTTGAAGTCATGAAGGCAAAGAAAATGAGGAATATTTTCTTCCAAACTTTTAAAAGGCAGCTCTCCTGAAAGCTTCTGTGCCAATTTGAATGTATTAAGTCCCCCAGAAAAAGCCATATTCTTTGGTGCAGTCTTGTGGGGCAGACATTTTAGTGCTGATTAGATTGGAATTCTTTGTGTGTTTCCATGGAGATGTGCCCCATCCAACTGTAGGTGATAACTCTGATGAGATAATTTCCATGGAGGCATGGCCCCACCCATTCAGAGGCGGCCTTGATCAGTGGAGCCATATAAATGAGCTGATGGGCAGAGGGAACTCAGTGCAGCTGTAAGTGACATTTTGAAGAGGAGCTACAGCCAAGAGGGACACTTTGAAGAAAGCACAGGAGCTGCAGATGAGAGACAGTTTGAAGATGGCCATTGAAAGCAGACTCTTGCTCCAGAGAAGCTAAGAGAGGACAAATACCCCAAGAGCAACTAAGAGTGACATTTTTGAGGAACTGTAGCCTAGAGAGGAACATCCTGGGAAAAAGCCATTTTGAAACCAGAATTTTGGAGCAGACGCCAGCCACGTGCCTTCCCAGCTAACAGAGGTTTTCCGGACACCATTGGCCATCCACCAGTGAAGGTACCTGATTGCTTGAAGTTACCCTGGACACTTTATGGCCTTAAGACTGTAACTGAGTAACCAAATAAACCCTCTTTTATGAAAGCCAATCCATCTCTGGTGTTTTGCATTCCAGCAGCATTAGTAAACTAGAAGAGCTCCCAAAAGAAGCCCCTGCTGCTAAGGGAACTGCTGTAGCTACAGCAGCTGCTGCTGAGGTTCCAGTGAATAAGATGACCCCTGTGGGCAGGAAGGCTTCAGCCCAGAAAGTTCCTACCCAGAAAGCCACAGGCCAGAAGGCAAGGGCTCCAAAAGCTCAAAAGGGTCAAAGAGCTCCAGCTCAAAAAGACACCTGCTCCGAAGGCATCTGGCAAGAAAGCATAAGAGCTGGTGGACATTCTTATGCGCTATACAGATAACACCTCTTAGGTTTTAATGTATTTGAATAGCTAGAAGTAAATACCTGAAACTACCAAACTCCAACCCAGTAGTCTGGACTCCTGAAGACAACTGTATAATAATGTAGATTACAAGGGGTGACAGTGTGATAGTGAAGGCCTTGTGGATCACACTCCCTTTGTCTAGTGTGTGGACGGATGGGTAGAAAAGTGAGGACAAAAACTAAATGACAAATAGGGTGGGATGGGGGGGATGGTTTGGGTGTTCCTTTTTTACTTTTATTTTTTATTCTTATTCTGATTCTTTCTGATGTAAGGAAAATGTTCAGAAATAGATTGTGGTGATGAATGCATAACTATATGATCGTACTGTGAACAGTTGATTGTATACCATGGATGACTGTATGGTATTGGACAAAAACACAGATTTGTTGCCCGATGAGCTCAGTGGCGGATTTGGAGACACCAGAATTTCAATGAGAAAGAGCCTTTATTGCCAGTGCACAGCAAAAGAGGAACAGGAGATTTGTCTCTCCTGAGCTGCAGAAGCTTGGAAACTTTTTTAGTCTTCAAACAGAGGCAGGAGGCTTAGGGTAAGGAGCAAGGTGATTAATTCTGGGCTGACTCATGTTACTTTGTTAATAATTATTAAGGGAGCTGGCTACATGCAGGCACACCATCTCCCAGGGTTGTAAAATAAGATAAGTGGATACAAGCAGGGGCTACTCACCAGTCATCTTGTTATGGTCCAGTTACACAAACTGGCATAGGGAGTTCTGGCAGAGGTAGTTATGCGTTACAATATAATGTGTCATTATCCGAGCATTCAGGCATCTGGGTTATAGTTCAGTGCCTTACAACAATTGTAAGTATTTGCTACTTCAAAGGTTAACAGATATTAAGGCAAGGTAGGGGGTAATTGGCAGAGCCTGCAAGTCTTTAAGAAAACGTTACATTTATGGGTAAGGTTTGTACAGCTGTGCAATAAAGAATTATTATCAAAACATCTGGGCCTCTGGGTTACAGCCCAGTGCCTGAATGGCAGCCACAGGTTTTTGCTGCATTAGATACATTTGGGTTACAATTCAATTCATCCAAGGTTTGACTATTCTGCTATACATCAGAATATGCCTGGAATAAAAGCTAGTTTTACAAAGTAATCCAGTTGGTAGGAATAAAAGCTGGTTTAAAGTAGTTCAGTTGCTGCAGTTAATACACAGTTTCAATGGGAGGGAAATACTCGGCCTCAATAGCTTCTGAGAAATGCAAATTGAGAACATTTGGATGAGGTCACTGGGGGCCCCGTTAGAGACCAGCTCCCACACCCCCTGCTAAACTATCATAAGGACACTCTGGTCTTGAAAATATGTGAAAAGAAAAAAAGTCACTTGGTTTAGTTTATATTCAGGACTCAACAATGGTTGGCTTGTTATTTTCACAGCCTCTTTCTAGACCCTTGCGGCGAGGGAGCCCAAGGCCACATTCACAATTGTAAGGTATTGACGGACCCTGGCGCCTCCACAGCTGGAGAAGCCGAAGACGCACTGGAATCCGAGGTTTCCCAACAGGGAGCTGGGCCAGGAGCTCAACCCAGAGATCAGGCCCCTTATGTGGAGAGGCATCATCCTGCCACGACCCAACTCCCTGGCCTTCAGCCGGATGAACACCTCCAGGAAACAGGTGAGCTGGCTCGACAGCTGGCTGCCGGCGCTACGACACTTGCTGCCATCTGACTGCTCGTGGGTCATCCTCTCAGGGCTCTGCAGCTCCAGCTGTCTCTCTCCAGACCCTGCATGGCCAGGGGGTTAAAAAAAAAAAAGGACTGAAGCATGCCCAGATGCGGGCTTTCCTGTCAGTGCTCACAGGTAACAGGCTGCGGCAGCTGGAGAGTGGGAGCAGGTCCGGGAACGTTGCGGAGCTGCGCCCAGCAAGCCTGGACAGCACCGAGGCCTCCCTGCAGACATCCTCGGCCACAGGCCCCCTCCGCCCAGCCCCATGTTAGTTCCTGTCACCATGCACCAAACCAGCCTATCAGCCTGCTCACGGCCCTGGAGCACCTGCAACGTCTTAACTGAAATCCACCTGTTGGACAGCAAAAAAGTCACCTGTTGGGTGCCTGCCCTTCTTCAAATGTTCTGGAAATATCTGTCATGTTGGTCTAAGGTACCAAAGTAAGTCATCAAGGAAGGCTGTGAGCAGTTTCACAAGCTGCATATCCAGTTTGGGCAAATGGAAGAAGAACTGCAAAAATTGAGTTAGTCCAAGGACAAGTGTGAGAGTGGGCAGGTGGTAGGAGGGAACCTGGTGGGGGTTGGGGAAAAGACCACAAAAATTAGGATTTTATTTTCAATCTGGAGCTTGGAACAACAGATCAAAGAATGATCCCATTTTACAAGTCCCAGCAAGGAATATGACGTTCGACCATACATTGGGTCTTTTTGAAGCGTAACTGCACTGCTTTACAGATCATTTCTAAGGGAGACTTTATGAAAAACACATTCTTATTGGAGAGGAGAATGGTCTTTGGAGAAATTCTCTTAATTAAGCATGAGGATAGGAGTTTTGTTGGTTGTGTGTTTTTGTTTTTGGACACCTCATACCTTATAACTCCAAGGCTTTTTCTTTTCTTTTTTCTTTTTCAGTAAAGTCAACCATTTAAGGAGATTTTATTCATTCATATTCATAAATGCAGCAGTTTTCATTAGAGGTTTCCATTTTCCTCTTCATTTTGAATGTGGAGTATTAGGAGAGCCTTTTGCATGCCAAGGTACAGGAAGCAGAGACCACCCTGCATTGCTCCCACATTCACATGCTAGAAGTAAACACTAGTTAAGCGGAAATGATTATCATATGTTTTTTCTCTCTTCCTTTTGAATGTACACAATGTAACAAGAGAGACAGACCTGAAATTACAATCACCAAACAAACCCAAGATACTTGGTGTCCACTTTCATTGGCAAATACAGCACAGAGGAAATTGCGAATCGGGATGGCACCAAAGAGGAGGTGGGGGGGGCTCATTTCCTTTATTACTCTTTTAAATACAGGTTTTCTAAAGCAACATCTAAAGGCATAATATCAACACAGCCCATAGCACCGAAATCTGCCATCTGCCCCTTCCATCCTTGTCTGAGAACGAGCTCTATTCACACACTCAAGTGTTGACAGAAGGAGCTCTTAGACAAACAGGCAGCGGTGTGCACGCTGGCTTCCCACGACTGGCACTGTTCCAGACATTTTAACGTCGCTTGACCTCGTCAAAAGAAATGGTGAAATCTGGAGAGTCTGCCAGCTGCTCTCTGTATCAGCTGTGTTGGTTGTTGCTGGGGAGCGTGTGATTGTAGTAGTGACACTGCTTGTGTTGGTGCATGGGGTTGCATGGCCTGGGGTCTCCAGTCACTGCAGTGCTGCCTGGAAGTGCAGCCAGTTCTGGCTGTGGCTGCAGCTGCTGTAACTGAGAAGCAGGAGACCCTGTAGAATTAATCTGCCATCCTGCAGAAAATCTCACTCCTGATAACTGAGATAAAAGGCCAGCTAGAGTTTCTGTGGCTTCCCTACTGCTTGGCGAATAGGAACTAGGAGAAGAAAATCAACCAGCAGAGCTGCTAGTCAAGTGCATGTCTGCTGCACGAGTACGAGAACCTCCCTGCCGGGGTGAAGCATTCTATGTTCATATGGAATCCCACTCGAGCCGTCTAAATCCCTAGGAGCTGTGGGTTCCAGTGTAAGATGAGCTGGGACGTCGCGAAGTCGTCCGGGACATGATTTGGCTCGCGCACGGGTGACGCCGCACAGATGAGACAAATCACTGCGTTTTCAGAAGTAACATGTTCTTGAAGAGATGCCTCCGAATAGCCCATTTCCCCACAACGGGTCAAGTGCAAGACGATGGCTGCTCTGCAGAAAAAGCTTCTCCACCATGGTACAAATCAAAATCCACCCCTGTTCATATACAGCGCAACGGGTGCCAGCTGAATGCTTTGTTGTGGTTGGACCGCTTTCACAACAAGATGCGCAAAAACCGTGACCGGAGCAACTAAACTCGAAAATGTCCTTTTAAACGTGCATCGCAGTTGAAACCGTCACGTCGGACACCCTAGTTCAGATGGTGGGCGCCCCCCACCCCCGGGCTCCGGCTGCAGTGTCTCCCCCGGCCTGGGGGCGGGGTGCGCGGGGAGCTCCTCCAGCAGCCGGGGGCCCCCTCCGGCCCGCCGGCTCCTGGCAGATCCGACTCCTCCCACCCCCTCGGCTCGCGGTCTCCGCCAGACCTGGAGGCCCCGCAGCAGGCCTGGAGGAAGAGCTCCCAGGCTTTTGGTGTTTTCATAATGCCGACCACACCCCGCATTCCTGCCTTCTTGACACTTTTTTTTTTTTGGTTTGGTTTTGTGACATCTTACATTATGCAGAACCATTCTCGTGCCCCTTGTTTATAAGTTATTTGCACAAGTTTTCAATGCATGCCAGTGTTTTTGTTGTTTTGAGATTGTCGACTTTGATAGTTCCCTTAAAGTAGGAGAGAATTTAGTCTTGTACTTCATCACAGAAAGAATCCATCTATAAATGTGCCCAGTCTGACAGAGGGTTACAGTCTTCCATTTAAATGAATTTATAGTCTGCTTTGTAGGTCAAGAAGTTGCATAAGCGTAGAATGGAAATAAGTAAATTATAGTCTAGTACAACACCTTACCAAGTTTTTTCTCAAAATTTTAAAAATCAGACTTCAGCCCTTACCCTCAGGAAGGCTTCACTCTGGCATGAGCTGTTGTACTAACTTATATAATGGTTCAAGAAGTTGGATAAATGACCCAAGGTAGCCTTTATTTTCCTTTTTTCTCTCCTTTGGAGTGTGAGTTGACTTCTTTAAGTTTTATTGCATGAAGCTAAGTATTCGTGAGGCAGGACAGAACAGAGCATTGTGGTCTTCTATTCAGCTTCAAAAGAGTTAAGGCAAAACTCCAAAGCTTCAACTGCAGACTTCATGGAGCCAAAATTTCTGCTAAAGCTCTGACGGCTCCACAAAATATAAAAGCTTGTAAAATCATGGGTCGAAAGCAAACTCTTAGTTAGCAACAAAAAAGCATAGGGTCATAAAGATTGTTAAACATCTGCCATAGACAGTTTTGGTAGGTGAGGGCAAGCCACCCGTCCTGATGGCTATCTCCTTCTAGAACAAAGAAGATACCTGGTAAATGCAAACCACGATTAATACAAACTTTGTAAGCCCCTGGTTTTCAAAGTTTACTACTGAAACCCGTCACCAGCAAAACTTCCCTATATAACAAGCCAACCCAGTTCCATTCAGTGCATGCTTCCCTCCAACATGCCCACACTCTTCAGTGTGATTTCTTTCTCTTTTTCTTTAATAAACTTTACTACTTACTCCTACTGGCTCCTCTCATCTCTGAATTCTTTCCACAGTGAGAGCCCATCCTGAACCTGGAACGGGGTTCTGTCTGGCACAGCTGCCAGCAGGGTGCCAGTTACATTTATTAAGTGCTGTTGTTGTAAGGTGGTGTTTTCCTAGACTTTCCCCAATGCAGTTATTTTGTTGTTGTTGTTAGCAAAACAAAATTTATTTGTAAAACAGGACCTGTTATATAAAATGGCACACAATCAAGTTATACAAAAATTTCTTTCTGATTCCAGTTCTAGTTGCAAATGATTATTAGAAAGCATTCCTAATGGCTTCCAAATAGTGGCGATTGTGAGCATGTGGAACAGGGGGCAGCAAGAGTCCATAATACTGGGATGTCCAAGTGAATAGAACCTAATTTCCAAATTCAAGACTTCCATCAGGCCACTTTGGAGGGGTTCCACATAAAATAGCTAGGTCCTGGAATGTCTTCTGTTTTGATACTCATCTTCCAGAATTTTGCCAACCCTAAATGTAGTCCCCAGTATTTCTCCTGATGTGGTTTTATCTTTGTTGAATTTGTATAAACAGCTGCACCAAAAAAAAAAAAAAAAAAAAAAAAAAAAAAAAAAAAAAAAAAAAAAAAAAAAAAAGAAAAGAAACAAAAAGAGAAGATCTTTAAAAGGAGGAAGGTAAAATAAATACAAACATTCAACAGTCAGATGCTGAGGTCTCAGAAGAAGACACTGACTTCAAGGTCTTCCATTTAAAGCTTCTGAGACCTACTCTTCACAGCCTTTTTCTCTCCATAAAGGCTTCTCTTTATGTCTGTCACCTCCCACCCCCCATCCCCCCACATCCTTCTCTTTTTTCTGTAAAATCCTATATAAGCAACCCATTCCTTGGAGTTTTTCTAAGGAAAGCAACAATCACTGCACAATGAATGCTTAACATTGACAGACTGAGAAGGTTGATCTGTGGAAGTTAAATTTAAACCGTGGGAGAGAGCTGATTTAAAAGCTATAATTAAAGAGTTTCTGAATCCTCAAGAACACAGACAAAAACTGGCTGCAGGATTCAGGATTTTGTTAGATATTTGTTGCCCTGGAGTATTGGATCTCACTAAAAAATTCACTTCATTGTTACTGTTATTCATGGGAAGATGTCTAAAGAAGAAGAATAAGAAAGAGAATGCGAAGATTAAAATAAACCAACTGTGCCGAATTCAAAACTTGGCTTTGAGAGGGCAAGAATAGGAAATACACTAGATAAGAGCACTTCAGAGGTCTATACCTTAAGGGTAGATTGGACAAAGATTCATTCAAATTGCAAATACAAAAAAGAGAGACCAATAAGGGACTTTAAAAATAGACTCCAAGAAACTTTTAAACAATGGTCTAGGATAGGACAAACTGTTAATAAGAAAAAAGTGTCTTTTTTTTTTTAAATAGTCTTAAATGAGAAATAGAGAACTTATTCAGAAAAAATAAACTGGAATTGATAGCTGCCAAACTAAAGGACTCCAGCATGTGGATGAACATGTACAAAGAACCCAACCCCACAAGGTAGAAAAAGCAGGAAATGAAGACAAACTCCTGGTTCTCCAGATAAAAGAACAAATCCCATAGTAAACACAAGAACAATAGAATCCTCTAGCATCTAAGAACTGAGAGACTAGAAGAATGGACACTGTAGATTTTAGAAGACTGAGTGGTTATCAGAAGAACCAATGTCCCACATTAGATAGGAAACAGAAGGACAATTGTCCAAAATCTGCTGATAATTCTGCTCTTGCAAAGGCACACAATTCCCTGTCCTTCCTCCAATCCTACAAGGAGAATTGTCAGTAAACAGACATGGGCAACAGGTAGCTTTTTTGGTTATATGGGTGGCATTCTACCTACCACTAATTCCAACAGTACATCAGATCCCTCAGAGAACTAAAAACGCGCGAGTAGTAGGGATTTCTAATAATTCGAAACCATTTCCCATGTCGCAAACTGTAATTGCTCCTTTGGGACCATTATCAGAAAAATGTTCCTTTCTTATTTGTGACAAAAACCCCACAAACTTAGTCAATATGGAAGTGTTTTGCAAATGGAACTTCCAGACAAACTGTACCAAAGAGGATGATTTTAAAAGCATTCTCTGAGACACACTCATGGTTGATATGTAATATCAATATCAATAATATCAATATACCTACACTTTCTGGGATTTAAGAAATAACTAAAAAAAAAAAAAATTGCCCAATGGGCAAAAGACTATTAACTTAGCCAAAATAAATGGAAAAGAGTCCATAAGAGTTCAGATTGATTCTTCAAAACTTTCACTTCAACTTCCCCAATGCCTTCTTAAAACTGAAGCTAAAAAAGATTTTAGACAAACTGTGACCAGTTTAAAAGAAAAAAAAAATTAATAGTCCCTAGAACCAGTTCCTGCTTTAGACTAGTTTTACCTCTTTAAAAAACTAACAGTCTAGGACAAAAGTTCTACAAGCAATTGAAAAATTTTAGCTCACTTCCCAATAGCACCTAACCTCAAAACCTAGCTCTCATCAGTTATAACTGAAGCCAAATTCTTTACTGGGGTACATTTATGATCAGTTTTCTTTAATATCCAAGATGGTAAAGGTAGCCAGTTTGACTAAACGTGGAAAAATCAATTCACTAGGACTGTCACACTCTAGGAATTATGAAAGCTCCTATCAACTTCTCAAGTCTTAAATCCAAATTTCCAAGATTTCCTTGTAGTCTGTTCCAATCCAGGATGATCTCCTCTTCTGTTCCGTTTATCTGGATATCTCTAAGACTAAATTTATATATCTACTCACTGAGCCCGCTAAAAAGGGACATAAAGCTTCTCAGGAGATACTGCAATTCTGCAAAAATAACAATTCATTATCCAGACCAACAGTTCTCAAACTTTTGTGGTTTTAGGACCCCTTTACATAATTAAAATATTCTAAGGACCCAGAAGAGCTTTTATTTATGTGGGTTATTTCTAGCAATATTTATCATTTTTGGGAAATGCATTAATTCTTATTAATTAATTAAAAAAATAAATCCATTACATTTTAGCATAAATATTTTTTTGCAAAAAATATTTTCCTAAACAAAAAAAATTAATGAGAAAAGTGGCATTGTTTTACATTTTTGCAAATCTGTTTAATGTTTCGCTTGATAAAAGGTTGCTGGATTCTCATATGTGGTTCTGCATTCGATATGTTGCAATATGTTGTTTTGGCTGAAGTATATCAAGAAAATCTGGTCTTATTATAGATATAGAAATGAAAAAGAGAAAGAGTATTTTAAAAGGCTTCTAAAAATAATTGTAGATATTTTTCTTTTATTGTATATTAAAACTCAACAAATGGTAGTTACGTAAAGATTAGTTGCATGGAGGTACCTGAGATCCATATCAATGAACATTTCATATTCTGTAGCATTAAAATCCATTGGTCTATCTTTACATTTTGAATTATTTTTTACCCATTCCTGATTTTGTAACATTAAGCATTTGGATTTGGAAAAAAAAATTGCATTCATCAGAAAAGTCTTTAAATATTGGGAAGCTATCAATCTCAGGGCCACAGATAAGTTTTCCTATATTCTAATTTTTATTTGAAAGCTGAAATTTTAACACTGACAACACTTAGTGTCATTTGCTTTCCCTCAAGTGACAGGTTTACTTTTATTTTTTTTATCTTTGTTATTTTATCTTTTTTGTGACAGGTTTACTTTTATTTTTGAGAATATATCTGCCAAGTGCCCAAATCTGAATAACCATAGTTTTATTTGTCAACCATTCTTGTAAGTAAAAGTGGTTTCCCTTGAAGATAGCAGACAGTTTAGCTTGTAACTCAAACAATCACACAAGGGCTTTTCTGTGAACAACCATCATACTTTGGTGTGCAGTAGAGGGTCTTTAGAAATTAAAAGGGGTTGTACAAATGGGTACCAAACTTTTGTGAATTAGGAAGGTATCTATATGATTTGACTAAATCAAACCACTTAAACCACTCCCATGGAATACAGAACCTGAAAAAACCTTCAATAATTCCAAAATATCTTTTCAACTACCACTTACTCTAGGGTCCCACCCAGATTATCATAAACCTTTCTCTGTCTCTATACATAGAAGATTTAGCACACTTTGAAGACCTATTATAGTCACTCCTTGAGCCAGCATCCAAAACTTATTCTTAGAGACTTTGTAGTTGCCTCAGAGACTTTGTAGTTGAAGCATCTTCAGCTCTTGTACTAGGATCATCTTTATACCTGATAGGACCATATGCAGTATAATCCCTTCTGCTTACTGAACACACCCAACATTTTTCTGCTAGGTGATCAGTTAATTATGAAATCTTGTTTTTCTCTTTTCCATATCACCACACACAACTGATACACTCTCAGTCCAGTGAGTTTGTTTTTCTAATCCAAGGAAGGATAATCTCATGTTTTCATTTTTTTGTTTGCAAACTGTCCATATCTAGAACAGATATTTTGGATACTTCCATTCCAAATCCTGATTTAACATTGTTTATTGATGAGTTATCATAAGTCAAATCAACTCAGATGCTGAACTTAAGGTCTTTGATAGCATATGCCACATTGTTAAAAATTAAATAGTAGATATACTCACTGACAGCCAACCTGCTTGGTTTCTTAACCTTGTCAGCTTTCTCTGGGCAACCATTACATGATTTATTTGATGCCTTGATGATCTCAGAGGAAATTGCTGTTGAATGAGTAAAGGTCCACAGTAAAAGATATGGTTTAAAAGTTACAGAAAATGCTTTAACTGAGCATAATGCTAAACAGGGTGTTCTGATTAAACTCATCACACAAAGACTTCTTATAGAACAAAAAGACCAAACCATAGACAAATTAAAGAATGCATATAGATACAACTTTATGACGGAATTTTGATTATAAACAGTAGAAACAGTCAGATTGTGAGATACATAAGGGTAAGATATAGCAAAGCCAGGAAGATACTACATAACTTCAAACAGACACTTTGCAAAATCCCCCATGAGATGACCCATCACAGTTGGAACAAATTTACCGCAATATTATACAAGCACTGGTGGTGAAGATTTTCTAGTATGTGAGAGTATGTGGCCATTTCATGTCTTATCCAAATTAACAATCCTGGAAAACTGTAAAGGTGGAGCATGGAATGGGACCATACCATAAAAGACATTTTAAGCATCTTCAAATACATTTTTTACAGTTACCTGTCTCCAAGGTTATGAATATGTACTAGCAATAGTTTGCTTATTTTCTAGATGGATTGAAGCATTTTCCTACTGAAAAGGCTCAGCACTCACAGTGGCTAAGAAATAATTAGGAAAAAAAAATGGAAATAATTAGGGATATCCTAACGGTAGAGGAACATATTTTATGGGACAATTATTGCTATACATGCAAGGCTTTGCCCCTTACTAAAAAAAAAATCACTGTCCTTACCACTCCCAATCTCCTGGAACAGTAGAAAGGATAAATGGAATTAAAAATGAAATATGCTACAATATTATAAATATTTGAACTCCCATGGCCTGAAGTACTAGTACCACTAGCTCTTATGGCTTTGCACATGTCCTCCTCAGAAACTCAAAGATTGTCTCCTAGTTAGGAATATCTTCACCCACACTTTTACAAGCTGATCAAGCTAAATATGTTGGGAACTAATGTAATATATGCAGTCATTAACAGGTACTGGCTGCTTTTTCTCACCTGTCATCTATCAGCTCCCTATGACCTAAAACCAGGTGATCAAATGAGCTGGAAAAGACTTCAGGTAAACACTGTCCTCAAGCCTCACTGGAAAGGACCTTCTCAGTTTTTCAGAACTAACAGCATAGCACTTAAATTACAAGGAATTAATCCTTGGATACATGCTTCCAACTAGAATGGCACCACCTATCTGACAAGAATTGCAAAGTTGGTTCCAGTATGATCTTAAACTGAGATTCTCCAAGGAGCCTCCAGAAGCAGATGGTTCATGTAAAAGGATTGCTAACTTAAGATCCTCAGAACAAGCTGACAAGCACACAAAATAGACAGTTTCCACCCCACTCCATCAGAAAAAGATTCTTCTTTGTACCTATTCTGACTTATTTCATCATGTTCCCCTTAGTGATAATAATGATTTACTTATCAGAACTAATATTTGTGACTACCTTAATATAGTATTTATACTATACTCATAATAATATAGTAATAACTTAATTATAATAAGTTATTATTTACGCTCCATTAAATGGCAGTCATCATCCTAACTCTTCCAAGTTACTGCTACTACAGCCAGTTTAAAAGACTGTTGGTTAAGTATAGAATTACATATGACCTGGCAGTTCCATTTCTAGGTATATACCCCAAAGAACTGAAAGCAGGGGCTTGAACAGATATTTGCACATCATTATTCATAGCAGCATTATTCAATTACCAAAAGATGGAAGCAACCCAAGTGTCCATCAACCAATGAATGGATAAACAAAGTGTGGTGTATAAATATACAATGGAATATTATTAAGCCATAAAAAAAG
>PVKY010007359.1:0-15002 GCA_004027775.1 Bradypus variegatus | reverse complement strand
CATGCCCCATTCAACCATCTATAAAGCAGGCCTGGGAACGCCCCTGCACAGCACGGCAGCCCAGGGCTCCCCTGGAGGGCCGGTGCACACTTGTGACATGGCACAACCTTCCCTCAGCAGAGGTCCTGGAAGAGCATGGCTGAGAAGGGGGGCCTGCTTGGAAATCCCAGGGACCCTACGCCAATACCAAGGACTGTGGATCAGCGGCAGAGACAGTCTGTGGCAAGACTGAAATGAAAGCTTAGACTCTTGCAACAGCCTTGAATCTCTGGGAACACCTGGGAGGTTTGACTATTAAAGCTGCCCTGTCTCCCTAACCACCCAGACACAGGACCCACATTCAGGGCGGATAGCACCAACAACACACGCAAACTTGGTGCACCAGTTGAATCCCACAAGAATCAGATCCCCACACACCACAAAGACAAAGTTGGAGAGAACTGACTTGAGGGAAATAGGGGACTCACAGATACCATCTGCTGGGTAGTTAGAGAAAGTGTATGCCACCAAGATCTAGATCTGACAAATAAGAGATCTGTATTCTTTATATCCTGAAAGAAACCTATCAAGTAAGGCAAATGCCAAGAGGCCAAAAACAACAGAAAATCTTAAAGCATATGATAAAACCAGATGATACGGAGAACCCAAACCCAAACACCCAAATCAAAAGATCAGAAGAGACACGGTACTTGGCACAATTAATCAAAGAACTAAAGTCAAACAAAAAGGGCATGGCACAGGATATAAAGGACATGAAGAAGAGCATGGCACAGGATATAAGGGACATAAAGAAGACCCTAGAAGAGCATAAAGAAGAAATTGCAAGAGTAAATAAAAAAAAATAGAAGATCTTATGGAAATAAAAGAAACTGTTGGCCAAATTAAAAAGACTCTGGCTACTCATAATACAAGATTAGAAAAACTTGAACAATGACTTAGCATCCTCGAGGACCACAGAACAGAAAATGAAAGAACAAAAGAAAGAATGGAGAAAAAATCAAAAAAATTGAAATGGATCTCAGGGATATGATAGATAAAATAAAACATCTAAATTTAAGACTCATTGGTGTCCCAGAAGGAGAAGACAAGGGTAAAGCTCTAGAAAGAGTATTCAAAGAAATTGTTGGGGAAAACTTCCCAAACCTTCTACACAATATAAATACACAAAGCATAAAGGCCCAGTGAACTCCAAATAGAATAAATCCAAATAAACCCACTCCAAGACATATTCTGATCAGACTCTCAAATACTGAAGAGAAGGAGCAAGTTCTGAAAGCAGCAAGGGAAAAGCAATTCACCACATACAAAAGAAACAACATAAGACTAAGTAGTGATTACTCAGCAGCCACCATGGAGGTGAGAAGGCAGTGGCACGACATATTTAAAATTCTCAGAGAGAAAAATTTCCAACCAAGAATACTTTAAGCAACAAAACTCTCCTTCAAATTCAAGGGAGAGCTTAAAGTTTTCACAGACAAATGCTGAGAGATTTTGCTAATAAAAGACCTGCTCTACTTCAGATAATAAAGGGAGCCCTACTGACAGAGAAACAAAGAAAGGAGAGAGAGAGACAGAGAAATTTAACAGACAAATATAGAACATTACTTCCCAAATCACCAGTACACACATTCTTCTCTAGTGATCACAGATCTTTCTCTGGAATTGACCATAGGCTGGGATATAAAACAAGCCTCAATAAATTAAAAAAAAATTGAATATATTCAAAGCACATTCTCTGACCATAGTGGAATAGAAATAGAAGTCAATAACCATCAGAGACTTAGAAAATTCACAAACATCTGAAGGGTAAAAATGAGGGGGAGATGAAACATTCCCGGATAATCAAAAGCTGGGAGACTTCCTCACCAGTAGATCAGTCCAATGAGAAACACTAAAGGGAATTGAGCAGGCTGAAAGGAAGAGACACTAAACGATTGACTGAAACCACATGAAGAAATAAAGATTTCCAGTAAAGATCACATGGTAAATATAAATACCAATATTACTGTATTTCTGATTTGTAACTCCACTATTTACTTCCTACAGGACCTAAAATAAACTATAATGACAAATCAGTGGTTTTGGACTCAATGTTAAATATGTAATTTTTGACAAGAACTACATAAAGGTGGGGGAATGGAGGAGTATAGGAACATAGTTTACATGTCCTATTGAAGTTAAGTTGGTATCAAAGAAAAACAAGATTGTTATAGATTTAAGAGGTTAAATTTAAGACCCACAGTAAACACAAAGAAACTATCAGAGAATATGACCATAGAGATGAAAAGTAGAGTATGGGTTATGAGAAGTGGGGGAAGGGACAATGGGGAGTTAAGAAATGAGTGTAGGATTTCTGGTTGGGGTGAAGGGAAAATTCTAGCAATGGATGGTGGGAAGGTGATAGCATCACAACATTCTAAATGTGATTAATCCCACTAATGGAATGCAAGGGAGGGGTTGGAATGGGAAGATTTAGGCTGTATATATGTTTTCACAATTGAAAAAAAAAAGACAGTCTAAATAGATGACAAATAAATGCCAAGGATGATCCTTGATGGGATCTGAGGATGGAGGAGAGGAGGCTCAAAGGAACACAGTTGGGACATAAGAAAAAAAAAAAGGAAATATAGAATGTAAGCTTTGTATCAATGTTGAATTTCTTGAACTTCTTAGCTGTGCTTAATGGGATTAAATAAAAGAATGTTCTTGTTCATGGGAATTGTAGATGTGAATTATAGTGTTTGTTCAAGGATATGTGCAGCTAGCTCTCATATGTTCAGAAGACAGAGCAATAGATGATGGATGATAGATAGGGAGGGAGGTAGGGAGGGAAAGAAAGAAATGAAGGTGTGACCGGACGTTAAAGTTGGTGGATTGGGGTGTCAGGGGAGGGGGGTCAGGGTATGCTGGAGTTCTGTGTATGGGCTTTGTATTGTTTTTGCAACTGTTCCTGTAAGTTTGAATTTATTTCAAAATAAAATTAAAAAAAAAAGTGAATCTAAGAGTCAGGCCAAAAAGAAATTGTCTAGATAGGGCATGGGATGTAGAGACTTATTTTATTTTTTTTACCTAACAGTCACAATTTTTTCTTGTATTGACTGGAAAAATTATTCAACAAGTGACTGATTCTTATTTTTAGAATAGTTTGAAAAAAAGTATACATGATATTCATTCCATAAATCCTGAGTAACTATTGAATAAAATACTGGTAACTTTTTTTTTTAATTTAATTTTATTGAAATATATTCACATACCATACAATCATCCATGGTATACAATCAACTGTTCACAGTATGATCATATAGTTATGCGTTCATCACCACAATCTATTTCTGAACATTTTCCTTACATCAGAAAGAATCAGAATAAGAATAAAAAATAAGAGTGAAAAAAGAACACCCAAACCATCCCCCCATCCCACCCTATTTGTCATTTAGTTTTTATCCCCATTTTTCTATTCATCCATCCATACACTAGGTAAAGGCGGTGTGATCCACAAGTTTTTCACAATCACACTATCACCTCTTGTAATCTACATTATTATATAATCATCTTCAGGAGTCCAGACTGCTGGGTCGGAGTTTGGTAGTTTCAGGTATTTACTTCTAGCCATTCCAATACATTAAAACCTAAGAGGTGTTATCTATGTAGTGCTTAAGAATGTCCACCAGAGTGACCTCTCGACTCCTCAGCCACTGAATCTATTTCGTCTCATTTTGCATCCCCCCCTTTTGGTCAAGAAGATACTCTCAGTCCCATGATGCCGGGTCCAGATTCATCCCCGGGAGTCATATCCTGCATTGCCAGGGAGATTTACACCCCTGGGAGTCAGGTCCCACGTAGCGGGGAGGGCAGTGAGTTCACCTGTCAAGGTGGCTCAGTTAGAGAGAGAGAGGGCCACATCTGAGCAACAAAGAGGTACTCAGGGGGAGACTCTTAGGCACAATTATATGCAAGTTTAGCCTCTCCTTTGCAGTAACGAGCTTCATAAGGGCAAGTCCCATGATCGAGGGCTCAGCACATCAAACTGCCAGTCCCAAAGTTTGTGACAACATCAACACCAATCCAGGTGAGGAAGTCCAACACATCTGCACCTTCCCCCAGCTCCTCAGGGCTGGGTGGTGGGGGAGGCTATAAATATATTTTTATTATCTGCCCAAATTACTTTGGAATGTGTCACTATTTCACTCTAACCTATAATAACCTACTGTATCTCACTTCCTATTCAAAGTTCCATGTAATTGTGGTTGGTAACTTATTTTTAAAATGAAGTGTTATGATAAGTTAATCTCTCTGGGTATAAACTAGATTGCTTCTCCTCTGACTGAGATGGTTTTGCAAAAGAAAAAATTTTCATTAAGCCATTGTTTGGGCCCAGACCCAGCTCTTGCAGAGCCTGGGAGGGTGTGGCTGCTAGACTGAAAAACACAGCAGGCACAGAAGCAGACATGGGTTTATTGGGACTTATGAACAGAAGTTCTCCGGTGGTGGCCATTGGACTTTAGTACTCCATGAAGGAAAAAAATGCACTAGGCAGTATGTGATTTCAAAGCAAAGACATTCCATATAGTATGAGGATATCAGGTCTCTAATATAATCATTACAGGGGCCTAAGACCCAATGTTTTACTAATGTCAGTGTTTAAGATTAATATGCAGTCAATGCCATTTTTACATCCTTGGCTACATCCCTCCCCCTTCAGGGAGACTGTTTACTTTTTTGACCTCCATCCTTGGCCAAAGCAGGGCTGTTACTAACGGACTTTTCAGAGAGGGCCTGGGTACTGGGCCACCACAACCATTGATTTACAGAAACGTTCATTCTATAAACTTAATTACTGAGAAGTTTCTTTATAATAGAGTCTGAAGAATCTCATTTACCTACTAAAGCCACAGGCTTTTTCTTCTTGTAAAATAGCCAGTTTCCCTTGGGCATTTTAAATAATTTTAAAATTTCAGAAACAGATCTCTTATAAGCACTATTCTTTTTCTTTTCTTTTCTTTTTTTTTTATTCTTTTTATTTTAGCACTATTCTTTTTAATAGAAAAGTTCAGTGTAAAATTACTTCCCCCAAATTGAATTTATATTACAAATTGTGATGCTTAAGTTCATATGTGAACTTGGCCAGTTTATGGTGCCCAGTTTTTTGGTCAAGCAAGCATTGGCTTGATTGTTACTGTGAGGACATTTTGTGGACTTAAATGTTCAGTAAGTTGATTGCATCTGTGGCTGATTACATCTACAATCAACTGAGGAGACAGCCTTCAACAATGAGAGCCATCTCTTCCTATCAGTTGAAGGCTTTAATAGAAGGGAAGTTTTCAGCAGTCAGAAGAGAGAATTTCCATCTCGACTTCAACCAGCCAGCTTCTCCTGGGGAATTCACGGAAAACCTTCATCAGAGTGCCCAGCTTATGGCTTGCCCTAAGGAATTTGGGCTTGCCCACCTCCACAGTCACATGAGACAGTTGTTATAAAAATCTCCTAATATTTACACACATCTCCTGTCTGTTCTGTTTCCCTAGAGAACACTGAATAACACACAAATAATCACCCCTACTGCGAATGCAGCACCAAAGTCATTCTCAAAATTTTACTGTGCATCAAAATCCCTTATGAAGATTGTCAAAAATGCAGTTTTTTGCATCCTGGGGTTCTCTCCCAGAGATGCTGATTCAGTAGTGGAACTGGGTCGTAGAATCTGCATTGTTATTCGTGCCCCACAGGAATCTGATGCAGAGGAGTCACACCTTGAGAAACATGTTTGGTCTAGGTGTGTGATTTCCATGGTAGCTCATGGTGTACTTACCTAGGGTCAAAGGGAATAATTGTGTTGAGACAAATTGCTTGGCAGCTCTTAAAGGGCTGACTTGAAGAACAACTAATCTATTGTCTTAAAAACAATCTTGTGAAAACTTCAGGGGATGATGTTTCAGGAAGCAGGGATATAACCAGATCTTGCATTTTGAAAATCTTCCTGACTGGCCCAAATAATCAAAAGAAAGAACCATGTTATTCTTGCAAGGACATACTTAAAAAATATTATTTTTTAAGTTTTATTTACAAAAATCCTTAAAATGTATGCTTAAATAATCATAGAAATTGATAACATTTCCCAAGGAATCATGTGTCTCCAGTTAAAGAGGGAATGACATTTTAAGCAGAGCAACATAATTTAAATATAAATATGATATAGGAGGTATATTTCCCCAAAGTGGTGCTATATAAATCATATTATTTAAAAATCACTATGTCACACACCAGGATAAATTTCCAAGATTGAAATTTAAAACATGAAACTAAAGATTTAAACATAAAAGTGCATGCACACCCACACAGGCAAATTCCTTTATAAACCTGGAGTTGTGAAGGTCTTTCTAACTAAAACTTAAAATCTAGAAATCATAAAAAAAGACTAATAAAATTAACTACACAAAACTTTTTAAAATGACTATATGGCATTATAAAACTCACCCTAAGCAAAATGAAAAGGTAAATGACAAAATGGAAATAAATTTTGGAGCTCATATCACAGATAAAAGGCTAGTCTCCCTAACTTACAAAGAATTACTAAAAATCAATTTTAAAAAGACCAGCAACATAAGTTATAAATATAAATGGACGATTCATGAAGAAATGCAAATTAAAAGTACAATACACTAATATATCCTTTTTTAAGCCACTGGATTGGCAAAAAATTACAAGTTTGACAATACACTGTTAAGAGGCTGTGGGAATACACACTTCTCCTAAGGAAGTATAAATTGGTAAAATTCAACTGGAGGACGACTTGGCAACGTATGTCAAAATTACAAATACATGTACTGGTTTTTAACCTACAATTATATCTGCACTCATATGAAAAGATGTCTATGCACAGTTATTGACTTCACCATTGTTTGTAAATATAAACAATTGGAAACAATCATGCATCCATCAGAAGACTGGGTAAATAAATGTTGGCCTGTCTGCAAATTGGAATACTATGCAGCTGTAAAGGAGAAAACTCTAGTTCCTGATTTGTAAAGATGTCAAGAAAGATTCATTTAAAAAGAAAAGCAAAATGCAGAACACTGTATATAGTACGCTGCCTTTTATGTAAAAGAAGATCGGGGAAAATAAGAATATGAATTTATATTTCCTGTTATTTGCATAAAGAAATTCTGAATGGACACTCAAGAAATTAATAAAAGTGTTTGAATGAGATGGGGGAATGGGTGAATCAGGCAGGAATGAGAGAAAGACTTCTACTATATACTAACTCAAAATTTATCTTAAAATGGATCAAAAACCTAAATGTAAGAAATAAAACTATAAAACACTTAAAACATAGGGAAATATCTTTAGGACCTTGTATTAGGCAATTGATTCTTGGACTTTGCACCAAAAGCACAAGCAACAACAACAATAGATAAACTGGATTTCATCAAAATTTAAGACTTTTATACATCAAAGGACATTATTAAGAAAGTGAAAAGACTACCTACAGAACAGGAGAAAATATCTGGAAATCATACATCTAAAAAGAGTATAATATCCAGAATACATAAAGAACTCCTACAACTCACCAACAAAAACAACCCAATTTAAAAATGGGCAAAAGACTTGAATAGACATTGGAGAAATACAAACCCTCATACATTACTGGTGGGAATGTAAAATGGTATAGCCATGGTGGAAAACAGTTTACCAGGTACTCAGAAAGTTAAATACAGAATTACCATATGACCAGCAATTCCACTTCCAGGTATATATCCAAAAGAATTGAAAACAGGGACTCAAACAGATATCTGTACAAAAATGTTTGTAGCAGCATTGTTCGCAATAGCTAAAAGATGGAAGCAACCCAAGGAATCATCAATAGATGAATGGATCAACAAAATGTGGTATATGGATACAATGAAATATCATTCAGCCATAAAAAGGAATGAAGTTCTGACATGCTAAAACATGGATAAACCATCATGTTGAGTGAAATAAGCCAGACACAAAAGGACAAATACTGTACATAATTTCACTTTTATGAAATACCTAGAATAAGGAAATTAATAGAGACAGAAAATAAATTACAGGTTACCAGGGGATAGGTGGGGAGGGGGATTGGGGAGTTACTGCTTAATGGGTACAGAGTTTCTGTTTGGGCTGATGTACTAATTTTGGTAATGGATGGTGGTGAAGGTGACACAATATTGTGAATGTGATTGCTGTCACTGAATTGTACACATATAAGTAGTTAAACTTGGGAAATTTTGTATTATATATCTGTTACCAAATTAATATTTTTTTTAATTTCAAAAAAAAATACAGTCTAATTTTTGGAACAAAAGGTCAATTCTTTGCTAATTATTTCTTTCAGAATTTTTCTGCCAAGGAATCACGTTTCTCCACTTAAATAATGAATGACATTTTAAGCAGAGCAACAATATTTAAAAATAAAAATGCTCTAAGAGACATGTATCTAAATTATGTAAATCTGGGAGGGGCCAGAGCAGGAGGCAGGGCCAGAGAGAGGAAATCTAATGTCTACCCACTGACTTTGATCTTTTCAATCATGATTCTAAGGGAGCAACAAAGAGCCTACAAAATCAAGATAGAAAGGTTCCATTCTCCATTGTTACTGTTTAATGTTGTTTAAACATTCCCCAGAAATTATATTTTAGTAGAATGTATCAAGAACTAATTACAAAGTGGCATGCTTTGTTATTAAAAATATCTACTCATTAAAAATTAAAAAGTGGCCCAGTTCTGAATCTTCACAAGAGAGAGAACACAGATGAGCAGGAAGCTAGCAAAATCAGGTTGAGGTTCTGGGGTTACGGGGTCTTAGAAAATGGGTCCAGGTTTTGAATTTTTATCTGTCAAGGGCCCATGATATATTACATTTCCAACCATGTTTAAAACCTATCCAGCCACTGGTGGTTTGATGTACTGAGCCCTCCATCATGGGACTTGCCCTTATGAAGCTCGTTACTGCAAAGGAGAGGCTAAACTTGCATATAATTGTGCCTAAGAGTCTCCCCCTGAGTACCTCTTTGTTGCTAAGATGTGGCCTTCTCTCTCTCTAACTGAGCCACCTTGACAGGTGAACTCACTGCTCTCGCCCCCATGTGGGACCTGACTCCCAGGGGTGTAAATCTCCCTGGCAATGCAGGATATGACTCCCGGGGATGAATCTGGACCCGGCATTGTGGGACTGAGAGTATCTTCTTGACCAAAAGGGGGATGCAAAATGAGACGAAATAGATTCAGTGGCTGAGAGATTTCAAATGGAGTTGAGAGGTCACTCTGGTGGACATTCTTATGAACTATATAGATAACATCTCTTAGGTTTTAATGTATTGGAATGGCTAGAAGTAAATACCTGAAACTACCAAACTCCGACCCAGCAATCTGGACTCCTGAAGACGATTACATAATAATGTACACTACAAGGGGTGATAGTGTGATTGTGAAAACCTTGTGGATCACACCCCCTTTACCTAGTGTATGGATGGATGAGTAGAAAAATGGGGATAAAAACTAAATGACAAATAGGGTGGGATGGGGGGATGGTTTGGGTGTTCTTTTTTCACTTTTAGTTTTTCTTCTTATTCTGATTCTTTCTGATGTAAGGAAAATGTTCAGAAATAGATTGTGGTGATGAACGCATAACTATATGATCATACTGTGTACAGTTGATTGTATACCATAGATGACTGTATGGTATGTGAATATATTTCAATAAAACTGAATTAAAAAAAAAAAACAAACCTATCCAGCCACCAAAACACCCTAGCCCACTCCCACCTCTTTTTCAACAGCATAATGATAACACAGCCATGCTCTGGGATCCTGTCTTCAAAGAACAAGGCTATGGAGCACTTTGCTGTTTCACCCAAACTTCCAAATTAATCCTCCTCCACCAAATAAAACCGACTCACCCTGTGTTTGTTCTTCAAGGACCTCTTTCCACATCACGTTTTCTTGTAATTTTTCCTGGATTTCTTCTAGGGCATGGAGAATGTCTCTCATTGTCCCCTCAAATGTGTTGGAAGTCACTAGTTTTGGAGAAGTCAAGGAAAGGCCCATCCCACAAGAAAAAGCCTACTGATGATGAATCATTAAAAAATAAGTAACTCAAAGTCCCTGGTGGAATCTGTCAAATATTATATTCAAATTCTACCATCCATTTAGAATTTCATGCTTACCTCCTAACAAGTTTTTAAAAACAGAATTAAGCCCTCAAAACATGTGAATTGAAAGCAATCAGGAAATAATATATAGTATGGCAAAAATATTAAGGAATGGTTATTTAGGGTGATGAGGTTATGGATGATTTTATTTTTGTTCTTTAAACTGCTATATACTTTCTCATACTGTGTATAATGAACATGGATTTCTCAAGTAATGCCAAAAAGTATTGACAATTGTTTGGCTCATCTTTCAGGGGCTTTACAGTGGCCACTGAGATAAGCTTCAGAGGCCAGAAAAATATTCCACCGACTTATCATTACATCATTTTGCCTCTTGAGAGCCAATAGGAAGGTGTTCCCTGCATCCAGACCCCACTTTCCATTTTTCTTTGTTTTCTTTTCCCTGTTTTTCTTTAACTTCAGATACTATTATTCCCCAACACAGCCTGTCATCTCCTTCCCAACTTTTTTTCCCAACTTTGCATACATGACCCATTTCCCCATTCCTTTCACCAATAATAAAAGTAGACATCACCTATTAAATGCTTTCCACATTCTAGGTACTGCTTATTTCCAATTTGCATAACAACCTTACAAGGTGGGTTAAATTACCCCCATTTTGCAGAAGAAGTGGAGGTCCATGGAGGTAAGATAAATTGTCATATTTAATTATATCATCCTACATTTTCACGTTGCTTAGATGAGAACTTCTTTAACCCTCACAAGAAATCAGTAAGGCGGCAGGCCAAGTAACATTATTCCTGTTTTACAGGTAAGGACCTGGGACTCAGAATGATGAAATGACTTCCCCAAGGTCATATTACTAATGAGTGGCAATGTCAAAGTCAGGTCTGGAAGTCAGACTCTCAGACTTTCTACTCCAGTACACTGCATCATTGAAGACCCATTGATTCATTCATTCAGTGTTATTTGTTGAATACCCACTATGTGCCAGGTACTGTGCTAGGGCCTGGGGATACAATGGTGAACAAAAGAACAAAAGCAGTTAATATCCCTTCCTTCATGAAGCTTATAGTCCACTGGGGGTAAAGTTACGACTGTGATAACCTACAAATGTAAGGTACATGGAATCAGAAGACTTCTAATGGGAGGATTTGACTTGTTCAAGGAAATCAGCAAGGCTTGCTTAAAGAAGTGACAATCTAGCGGGTGGATGAGCAGGTGTGAGACTTACATCCCAGAAACTAAAGGAAGACGAAGCTTCAAGAAGGAGGGTGTGGCCAACTGTGTCAAAGACTGCTGGGAGGTCAATGAACATAAGGACTAGAATGTCTGCAGGATGTATCTGGAGGTCAAGGGTGACCTCCAAGAGAGAGCACCTTAAGTGGAGGATAAGGGATGGAACCTAGCCTGCTTGAAGTTTCCTGACTTCACTTTAAGAATTCCAAAAGTCCGATTGTCCATGCTCGGTAGTTTGGAAGTAATCTTTCAATGGTGCAAGATCAAGATGCACTGCATCCTTCAACTGCAAACATATCCCAGTCAGAAACCATCCCCAGTCCCACCCCACCCCCACCCATCCTCTCCTCTCCCAGCTGAGCCTACAGTGCCCAGGATGCTTGGTTTGCTGTCTGGCCCAGGTTCTGAGAGGGGTCTCAGACTCTGAAGTCTCTTGGCGATGTGTCCAAGCTGCTTGGCCAGCTCTGCCAGCTCCAGACCAACTTCTGTGCTGCTCCGCTGTGCTGCCGCCTTTAAAAGAGCAAAGCCAGAATATAAAGCTGGACCCTGCACCTAGCAGGTGACAGAGGGAGCCATAAACACAAGAAAAAGGAAGATACCAAAGACGAAAGAACTAACTATGGTCCAGAGGATGAAGAGGGGGGCTCCCTAAACCTGCAGCCCCCGTTTCCCTCTACCAATCTTCCAGTGGCCCTAACAGGGAATGCTAGTTCATCCCTGGGAGGGGTGATGGAAGCGAAGTATGAAGGAGAGCTTATTGGTTATTTTTTGCAGAGGAAGTGAGAGAGAGCCTGAGGATTTCGGAGGGCAGGAGAAGCTACTAGGATGAGTGGCACAGTGGAAGGCACTTGCTCAGGTAGGAGCTCCACTCTCGCCTCTGACTCATCCTGTGTCCCTCAAAAATGAAGGTGATCATCCTGCCCTGTCCTCCTCCTTAGTGAAAAGGATCAACCTAACTGTTCATTGTGAAAGAGTCTTGGAGACTTCAAAGTGTTTCCCAGATGTAAGGGCTTTTTGTTTACTGACATCCTTCATATTTACAGAAACCTTCAGATAAGCGTGCTAAACAACTCCACTTAAGAGCTTAATCTGCTCATTTGTCTGGTTAGGTGTGGGAATAAGTTTTGCAGCCAAAACATTCTGTCAAAGGCATCAAGACCCAGTGACCCTCAGGGGCTGGGCCCCGAAATCAAACAGAGAACTCTGTATTACCTCCAAAAGAGGATCCTACGTAGAGAGTCACAGAAATACAAGAGGGTGTTCCTCATCCAACTCTAAATAAACCAGAGTTTTTATAACTCTGTTTTGGCATTTTTCATTTTTTAAATAATGCTGGGATTTCAAAAACTGGAAGTGACCCAGGACCTTTTTCATCTCTAAGAAACCCTTATGTCCCTCAAAAGAGCACACATTCTAGAAGCCATAATCAGACTATTTCATAGAGGGAGGCGGCTGACCATGGTTAAGACTATCTGCTCTTAAGTTTCCAGGCTCCTATTCTAAATATTCAGGCATGTGAAACTCTGAAGTGGAGCCGTTATGCAGGTACCTGAGCAAATTCAAAACTTTTTGAAATAACTGCATTCCTTTTTCATCTATAAAGAAATGGACATTCATTGTGGTGAATTTGGAAATTACAGAAAATGATAAAGAAGAAATGTTTTTTACATCATCCACTATCCTACTACCTACCCAAAGACAATCGTTTTAATTTAAAAGCCAGTGGGAAGTGAATTCAGTCATTAAAATCTGTGTTTACAAAGAGTTTTAAGGACCTGAGGGATAATGCTGTATTTATAATTTAAAAGAGGAAAAAATCTGGTCGTACAGTGCGATCTCAACTCTACTTAAAAAGACCGAGGAAACGCCAAGGTGTAGAGCAACTATTTTCTTAGCAGGAGTGCGGAAGAGTTTATTTCTCTGCTTCTTTATTCTTTTCTGAACTTTCCAAAGATTCTCCAACGACTGGATTCTATTTTAGAATGAGAGCAGTGCTGTAAAAGTAGGAAGGATGGTGGGGGGAGGAATTAAAGGAAAGGGGGGGGTGGCGAAAGAAGGATGCGGACAGGTTGGAGGGGAAAGAAGAGCTGCGGCATCCGCCTCCCTACCGGCAGCTGGGCGGGGTGGCTGGGGGACCCCAGGGCTGGGCCGGGTCCTGGGTCTGGGACCCGGCTGGGGGCCCGGCCGGGATCCGCCTCCAGCTCGCGCGCTGCTCGGCTGTACTTGTCGGCCAGGTCCTGCAGCAGCGTGTTCTTCTGCAGCCGCGGCTGCTGCGCGGCGCCCTGGCGGCAGGTGGGGCAGGACCAGCGGCGCCCCGCGCCCCGCGCGCCCCACAGGCCCTCCAGGCAGTCGCGGCAGAAGCTGTGGCCGCAGGGCAGCGTGGCGGGCCAGGTGAGCAGACCGTGGCAGATGATGCAGCCCAGGTCGTCCTCCGTCAGCCACACTGGGACGGCCGGACCGGGGCCGGGGCCGAAGCCGGCCATGGGGACGGGCGCGGGAACGGGCGCGGGAACGCGGAAGTCAGCGCTCAGCTGGGGAGCGCCCGCCCTCAGTATTTCTCCTCTGGCTCCTCCCTCGCTCTTCCTCTCCCCACCTCCCTCTCCCCTGGGCGTCTTCCCCTTCTCGCTTTGATCCTTCCGGTATTCTCGGCTTCTGCTGGAAGCTGCCCGTCCTCCGGCGGGGATTGACCCTCGGTGACTGCCTCCTGCGCTGGGAAGTCAGCTCGCCTCAAACCGCTGGGAACCCAATGATGGCCAAAAGCTTCCTTCAGCTTCGTGTCCCCATTAAAATGCAATCCCGACAAATCTTGGGAGAAGCAAAAAGAGAAGTTCGGATTCAAGAGCTAATTTTTTTGAATTGTGAACTTTAACATATATACATAACAGTGATAACTTTCCAAGTACAATTTGACAAATTGTTAGCAAATTTCAAAGAATGTCATGGGTCACAGTTCCACAACTTCAGCTATTTCCATTACATACAGAAAGGTGTCAACTCTCGATGTACAGCTCAACAAACAGTTATGTAGGTAACTTCAAAAATTGTTATGGGATACAGTTCCACAGTCTCAGTCCCTTTCCTATTATGCAATACCTGTTATATACAGAAAGGTGAAGACTTTCAAGGCACACTTCAACAAGCAGTTACAGAGCAAATCCCAAAGGATGCTGTAGGCTCCAGTTCCACCATGTCATTTACCTCCTTCCAGCTCTTCCAACACTCCAGCACCATATATATATATATAGTTTCAGCATTCATAGACCTTAGTTAAATCTTATCCTGTTTGTTGCTACCCCTTCCTCTCAATCTCTTTCTTCATCTTCAGGGGTGTCTAGGCAGTGGGCACCCTATTTGTTCATATTAAAGGGGGTGTTGACAGTATAGGGAAGGGGGGTGCATCTAATTGTTGATCTTAAAGAGGCTGTTGCCTCTGGGTTTTAGGACTTGTCTGGTATAGGAACAATTCTGGTGGATTTAAGTTTCTGAAAGATAAAACTTGGTGAGTGCATCTTTTATAGACTCTCAGGTAGGAACCTAGGTATTTGGGGACTACTTTTGGTAAGGGCATGGCATACTGTGGCCATTTGGGATGTCTAGCTGGAGCTTGCATAAGAGAAACCTCCAGGATAG
>PVKY010007358.1:0-15004 GCA_004027775.1 Bradypus variegatus | reverse complement strand
ACGGTCCCTGCCAAAGGCTTCTTAAAGTCATCTGATATTCAAGCGATAGTCTAATAGATGTGTTAACCATCCCTGGAGAACTGGCACAGTGGAAGCAGGTTCTATTTCGATTAATATTTATTGAGCACTGAAAGTGAGAACACTGACATTTATTATCTCATTTAAAAGCCTTTCTTCCCCAGTTTTTCTATAGATGAAAACTTGATAGAACCACTAGCACTCTTTGGTGTGCAGGTTTTTCCTAAACTTCTTATACCAGTAAACTATCCATCCATCTAGATTCTCATCCCTAAACTGTTACACAGCAATTCAAAGGACAGTCCTGGGCCTTATTTTCTCAGCCCCCCTACTGTTCTTGCCTTCACTAAATAACAACTCATTATTGAATCCTTCATCGGTTTGGCAGTATCCTTGTATTTTTTTTTTAATTAAACTCTAGTTGAAGATATTGTTTACAGTGCTATTTCAATGTTCCTTATACCAGGGCCCCAGATTGGGGGATGGGATTTTACCACTGCACATAAATTTGTATGCTTCCTTTGATCAGATATTGAAAACAATATGATACAAAGTTTCTCATATTTGTATCATTTAAAGCCCAAAGCAGCATCCATTGTAGTAACCAAGCAACACATCTCAGAGGGCTAGTAGCATCTATTCTTCTATTTGCTTAGCCATCCCAAATGCTTCTGCTAATAGATGGGAGTGTAAATCCCAAATAAATATAGGGAGATTCCAGTTGAGTAACTGAAACGATGGGCTATGGCATCAGACAACCCGGGTGTTAAACCATCCTCACATCTTGGGGCAGTACGGCCTCGGGTGTCAGTGTCCTCAGCTGAAGCATATTGATTCCCAAGTCATAATTTCTCATGAGACCAATTTTTGTAGAAAGCATTTAGCACAGTTCCTGGCATATAAGTATTCAACAAATATTCATCAATATTAATATTAGTTTGGAATCCCAAATCCCATGCTCCTCTGTTTTTTTCCACTGCTCACCCACCTGGCTAAACCCCACCCCTGGTAAATCCAGCTCTCCGCTTTCTCTACAAGAGGAGATCAACTATTATGCTTAAGAGTGTTAGCTCTGGAGTTAAACTGCCCAGCGTTCTAGCCCCTGTTCTGCCCTGCAAATTCTTTCTTTAAGCAATTTTAAGTGACTTATCCCTTCTGTAAAATGAGGGTAATAATAAAAATACCCGATTCATGGATATGTAATGAAGTTCAAACGAAACTCTACACTTAAAAAGACTATTCTGACCATAATAACTGCTCAATAAATGTTAGCCAGGATCACTTTTATTATTATTACTCTATGCATGAGCCAAGGGAATGTAGTTGAGAAATCAAACAACCAGACTGCTTGCGCTGTAAATGTATAACCACAAACCTCAGATGGGTACTTAATATCGTCTGGCAACTCTATTTCATTTTCCTAGTAAGTCTGCTCTCCCACTCTGTGAAAACACTATTCCATGCCTGCAGCTTTTACTGCAAAACTCCCTCACTCTCAGCTGCCGATCTCCCTACTGCTGCATGGGGAAAAGAGAAATTATCAGACAAGTACTGCTTTTTCTGACACCACACAATCTACAAAATTACCCACAGACTCACTTTTCCACCTTCTCTCTAATTCAATGGGCAAAGGTTCCTTGCTTCTCTCAAAGGCAAACCCTCTACTTGGGTTCCAAGTCCCTTCACCTACAGTTTTCTCAGAGACATTACCCTTGCTGTTAACCTCTTCTCCCTGCGTCTTCAGTTCCTCCCTAATGGGTCCCCCATGATCCTCACCTCCTGGTACCCTTGTCTCCATATAATCTCCTCCCCTCAAGTGCAAGCAGAACCTGTGATTCACTTCTAACCAACAGAATATGGCAAAGGTGATGGATGGGACGTTCCTCCTGTGATTATATTACATTATAGGAGACTCCATCTTGCTAGCAGATTGGCTCTATTCTTTTTTGCTGGCTTGACAAAATAAGCAGCCATGTAAGGAAGCTTGCATGACAAGGAATTGTAGAGGGCCTCTAGGAGCTGAAGGCAACCTCCAGTCAACAGCCATAAGTTGGGGCCCTCAGACCTTGAGATGCAAGGAAATGAATTCTGCCAACAACTTGAGTGAGCTTGGAAGTGCATTCTTCCCCAGTCTCATCTTCAGATGAGAACTCGGCTGCCTGATACCTGACTGAAGCCTTCTGAGACCACAAGCAAGAGGACCCAGTTAAGCCAGGCCCAACTCCTAACCCACAGAAACTGTGAGAATTGTTTTAAGCAGATAAATTTGTGGCAATCTGTTACATGGCATTAAGAAAAGCTTATACACTTCTCCACCAGATAATTTGCATCATGCTGTAGTCACTACACCAGAGTCTACTGTTTTCCATCTTTAAAAATACCAAGATGATATCTCTTCCAGCTCCCTTTCCAACAAAACTTCTCAGAAGAGTTTTTCACACACATCATTATGTCCTCACCTTTCATTCACTACTCAGCCCATTCTGGTCACACCACCAAAACTTCTTTTGCCAAGGATACCAGTTAAGTTCCATATTATCTGATCCAAATGGATAAGTCTCTATCCTTATCTTATTCAATATGCCAGTAACATTCAACGCAGTTTATTACACCTCATTTTTTGGGAATCCTTTCTTCTCTTGGCTTACATTTTCTGGTTTTCCTTCTATCTATGGTCTTGATTGGCTTTACCCAAACCTGAACGATACTTTGATCCAGGGCTCTTCTCTCTTAACCCACCACACTCCCTTTCCAGTCCCCAGTTTTCAATGACATCAATATGCTGATGACTTCCAAATTTCCCTCTCTAGCCTTGACCTCTCACCTCAGCTCTATAACCTACACTCATTGGCCTATCTGCAATCTCCACTTGGACTTCTAACTCTTATCTCAGACAGCATGTCGAGAATAGAACACTTGATTTTTCCCCACAAAAACCTGTTGCTCTCCCAGTTTTTTCAATCTCAGTAAATGGCACATCTAACCAATATTTATATCAAGGCCACATCCTTCATTCCTTCCTTCCCATCACCGCCCCCTCACCCAATCCATCAGCAAGTTTCCATTGGTGGCTCTTTCCAACACATCCTGAATTTGTCCATGCCTCTCTAACTCTGCCTGGGTCAAGCTTGTCAAGCTGCTCTCACATCATCTGGACTGCAGTGATGGCCACGTACCTGCTATCTCTGCCTCTACTGCTGTCCCCTGTACTCTACACAGCATGACCTTTCAAATATACAAACCACCTTATAGGACTTTAGTGCTTAAAACTTCCCAAAGACTTCACAGTCTACTCAAAAAAGGCCTGTCAGGCTCCATATCGCTGTCCCCTAGCTGCCCCTCTGATATTTCTTATACCTATAAAACTCCAGCCATACACACCCTTTTCTCCATCCCCACCTTGAGACTCTTGCAATTAGGATTCCTTCTGTCTGGGAAAGATATTCTTCCCACTCTGCATGTCTCAGATCTCAGATGAAATGCTACTTCCTTAGAGAGGTCTTCCCCTTAGTACCTGTCTCTTCTTCCCTCTGAACTCTAAGGTATCATCTGTCTGAACTCAGCATGCACCACAATCTGAAGTGCCATGTTTATTTATTCATTTACGTGTTAGATTATTGCTGTGACTTTTCTCATTAGATGTGAGTATCTGGGAGGTATTCACTGCTGTGTTCTAGAATAACAACCGGCACATTTGAATAAATGAATGCATGGATATATGTAACACACTGACATTCTTATGTGCATTATAATAGATAGCATCTCATAGTTCATTAGAAAACTCTCTTCAGCTATAGTGTCAATGTCATTAAAGTAGCAAAAAAATGATAAAATTATGCCACAAACTATTCAATACATAAGTTTCTGAAAAGTTGTGGGCAAACCAAAGTGGTGTAAAATAAAGCCTGTTTTGAAAGGATTTAACAGAAATTTGTTTGGAGATGTGAAAAGTCATTTTTGATAAGGCGAATTATCACACCCTAGTTATTCTGTTTTTATAGATTTGATTTTTCCCACATTGGGTTTTCTTTGTTCACAGAGCATAAAGTATTATTAATTTTTCCTTCTATCACAAATTGCGCAATCACTGTTCAAACCACAAGACACATTTTTAATCTTCTAGAACAAAAATGCTAAGAAGTCACTACTCTTATTACTCAATGTCACTGACGTCACGTGACAATTCCAAACGCAGCTATATCCTGAAGCCATACAATGCAGGCTTTTCAGCAGACCCTGGTAATGAGTGTGGTCTGGATTCCAACAAGCAGCTGTCAAAACCTATCACTCCAAATGATAATTTGCAGAAAATTTCTCACTCCCAGGGCTTCCAGGGGTGGTCCAGGAAAGAAATTTGTGCCCACCTCTACTCTGGGGCTATTCTAATTGCCAATGTTTAACATTTCCTTGGAACTGCAATTTCATACTTTGAGGAGCTTTTTCGCTTTTGCAAGCCCCAAAAGATTTTTTTTTTAAATAGTCTCTATTAAGCTCACTTGTTTATGTATTTTTATTCCTGAAATACCAGTATCTTCCGAAAACTCCAGTAAATAGTTATTCCATTGATTTGAAAAACGACTCATTCCATTCCTTACCACTTGCTGCCCTCAAAACTTCTTAGCAACATACAGGGTGCATGAACCTCAACGTGGTTTGCTTTGTCCAATCGCATGCCTGAAAGCCCAGCCAGTCAGTTGTGTAATAATAAACCCCTTATCTTCTGAAGATACACAAACGGAAAAAAAGATCTCTTGGTGCTTCAGTGCACAGGAGACTTTGCTAGAATTCTCAGCAGATACTCATATCCATTTCAAATGCCAGATTCCCCCACTTTTCTTGATTTCCTATTTTTTTACCCTTTGCAATTTCGAGACAGAAAAAAAAAAACCATATGCTAAACAACATTGAGTTTAAACACAGGAGGGCAAGGGGCAATGTCAAAAGCTGCTAGCAAAATGCAGGTAGAAGCCAAGGCCTTGGGTTCTGCTCTACTGGGCTTTCCGGTTCCCTCACGAGTGCCTCAGATGGAAACTCATCAACAATTGTTCTTGGGAGAAGGAGGGGTGGGGAGATTGACAGGAGAAGCTGCTTGCTAGTTTCAATAAGCTTGGATAGCCCTCAAAATAAGAGAAAGGGGACATTCCTGCTTCTTAGGGAAAAATAAAATCTCACACACACACCCACCTCGCCCATCCCCACGGGGCTCAAACCCGCGCCTACCTCGTACCATTTCCAACTTCCCCACCCCAACAAGGAGAAGCGTCCTTTTCCTGCACCCACAAGAGACAACAAACCGATTAGGCCTTTGAGGAAAAGGTGAGCGGCCGCCTGGGAGAGGTGCGGAACTGGGGGCCGGAGGCGCGAGCAAATCAGCAGTTCCCAACCCTGCCCCGCGTCGCGGCCGGCGCCGCCTGACACACCCCTCCCGGCCGGGTCTCTCGCGGTCTCCAGTGCCCGGCCCCAAGCTCAGCTCCCTCCCGCGGCCGGCGGGTCCCGCGCGCGCCACCGCGCCCAGCACGCACCTTCAACGCGCCCCGCGCCGGGCCCTTGGGGACCGCGCGGCTGGGGCCGAGGGGCATGAAGCGCTCCTCACTGTCCTCGTCGTCGTCGTCGCCATCCACCACCTCGACGACCACCTCCTCGTCCTCGTCTTCCTCGTCGTCATCCTCCTCCTCCGCGCCCCCTCCGGGCTTCTCCTCCACCCTCCCGAGCCCCCTGCGCCGCCGGCCTCCTCCTTCCTCGTCCTCGTCTTCCTCCCCCAGAAGCAGCAGCACGGGCGAGGTGGCAGCGGTCCCGGCGGCCCGCGGGGGGCCGGTTGCGGCGCTGCGCGGTGGCGGCGGCAGCGGCGGCCTCCAGCTCTCCCGGGCCGAGCCCGGGGCGGGGGGCGGGAGCCCGGGTAGAGCGGCTTCCCTAGCGGCCGCGGGCCCCGGCGGCTGCAGCGCGGTGCCACCGCGGCGGCTGCCCAGGCTTGAGCGCTTGGCCAGACGCCGCGCCTGCATGCCTGCTGCGGAGTGCCGGCCGAGGCGCGGGGCCGGAGAGTTTGTCACCTCCTTCCGTCCTCTCCTCCCCTTCCTCCGGGGCAGCCGCTCTGGCCGCAGGCGCCCGGGGCGCAGGGCTGCGGGGGACTGCGGGAGACGCCTCCCCGGGCTTGCAACCGCCACTGGCTGCAGAGGCGCGGGCGCCGCCTTCGCTGGACCGGCCCGCGGAGACGCCGGCAACCAGCGGCTACGGCGGGGCGGCGCGGCGGCCGCGGGCGGGGGTGGGTGTGAGCGAGCGGCGCGCTGCCGCCTCTGCTGCCGCCACCGCCGGGGAGTCTCGGGCCGCGCTGCGCTCCATGCGGCCGGCGGCCGGGCCCGCGCGCGCCTCTCCCGGCCCGCTGCGCCCGCGCGCTCCGGGCCTACCGCCGCCCGCCCTCGGCGCGAGCTGTTTGTGTTGTGTATTTTCCACCACCGCCCCCTCTTTGCGAACCATTCCTCTCAGCCCTCCGGTCCCCCCGTTAAGACAAAACCCGGACTGGATTTATATCCCTTACCCACAGTCTCCGAAATTCTTGCGCTTCAAAGCATTTGGCCCAGCCGCTGGGGCAAACACTTAATCCGCAGCCGATTACTCGTTTTGGAGGGAAGAGGGTAGACCTTGCTAGAAAGTGAGGGAAGAGGGTAGACCTTGCTAGAAAGTGAGGGAAGAGGGTAGACCTTGCTAGAAAGTAAGGTCTTCGGCCCAAGTCAGACTTTGCCGCAAGAGGCTTGCCTCCAGTCATTTCAGTGGTCACTGATGTGCATGGCGACTCCTGGAGCTTAGGTGAAATGAGGGGGTGTACCCGTCTGAGGTCTGAGGTCAGTTTCTAATATGTCAGCCGAGACATTTGGATTTTTGAAATAGTTTCATGACATTGTCTGCCAATCTCTCCGCACCATTCTAGACCCTGCCCATTGAGTTGTCTTATCACTGTGTTGTCTGTAAGTCTTTCAGCTTTCATTTCTGCATTTCTTCCTTGAGTGCCTGGTGATAACGCTCTCACCCCTCAATCTCTAGACATCTACTGGCAAGGCCACTGCAGAAACAAATGGGAAGTGGGGGAAGAGATTGAGCTGGTCAAGATTGCTGAAATTTGTTTTTTAAAAAAGAAATTAATGTGAAAAAAGACCATGCGTGGAAATTAAGCACATAACCAGTTTGTAGAGAACTAGTGACTGTGCTACTTTCTGAGGATTTTTAGGTGTGGCAAAGAAAGTCATTTGGCTACTTTTTCGGTTTAAGCTATACACATAGAAAGCTATGCTTTTTTACATTCAAGTCAAGTTCCACCAAAGTAAGGGAGGGCTGGGGAAGACTGTATTCATCAAATACTCTGGCAGGTGCCTCCATGAGGCCAGCGTGAAAGGTATTCTCACCTTCAGCTCCATTTCACTGTAATTATTCCTGGAAATTTAACATCTTGCACCATGTTAGATGCTTGATCGTTCTCATTAAAGGCTCATTTATGATGTCCTCCACTGTTGAAACATTTCCACCGAGATGATAACAAAGATTCTAAAATGAACTTTTTGTTCTCCTTGAGCCAGATGAACTTTCTGACATACCTATTTCAGGTGACACTCTCATTATAAGCATCCAGTCCCAAAATAGTGATATCATTTTAACTACCTTCTATACCTTATCTCTAGAGGCAGTTGTCCCATAAGTCCAGTCCATTTTTCTTTCTGAAATGCCCCTGGAGTCTGCCCCTTCTTTTTTATTCCCAAAGCTGCTACAGTATTCCATGACCACAAAAACGAAAGTTTCTAATAGAGCTTTCCCCACCTGGTTTCTCCCGAGCACATCCTCCCTGCATCTCTCCAGATTTCATCATTAATCTTCCCAAACTCCCATTCAGATCATGGCATTTTCTGGTTGAACTTCTCATTTAAAAGCTCAGAGAGAAGAAATGGTTGGGATGAGTATGTCTGAGCAAAGCATGAAACAGCAGGGGCCAGCCAAGAAGGGACTGGATCAGAATCCGTGAACGTTTATGAAGAGTGGAGAAGAGTCACAGCACTGTGTTGAAAAGCATTCCCCAAAATTCATGTCATTTGGAAATAGGGTCTTTGCAGATGTAATTAGGTAAAATGAGGTCATATTGGATTAGGGTGGACCAGAAATCCAATTATTGGTATCCTTATTAGAAGGCACAGAAATATACAGGGAGAGTGCCAGGTGGAGATGGTGGCAGAGATTGGAGTTGGGCTGCCAGTTTGTTAGCACCCACTGGAAGCTAGGAGAGGCAAGGATCAGATTGTCCCTAGAGCCTCCAGGAGGAATCAGCATTGCTCACACCTCCATTTCTGACTTGTGGCCTTTTGAACTGTGAGAGAATAAATTGGTCAATTTAGGAGACAATTTTAGCAGTCTTCAGCAGAGTCTTCCTCTGAGCAGGGAGACTAGAGACTGGGACAGAGGGTGAGCAGACAGGTACCTAGAGGGGTGGAGAACAAAGGAGTGAGGCAGGACCCAGAATGCTTGGGCCTGAATCCAGCCTTATCCCTCTCCACCTAAGTGCCTGCACTCAACCTCTCTGTGCCTCAGTTTCCTCATCTGTAAAATGGGGATAATAGTAGCACCTATCTAGGAGTAATATTGTTTCATGACATGATACATTAATATATGCAACCAACTTAGAAGAGTGCCTGGCACAAGGTGAGGCCTTTATAAGAGCTTGTTATTCTAAATCTATTGTTAGAGGGTTTATAAACAAGGTAGTTTGGGATCTTCTCAGAGATTAACAAGGTAGCTCTCTTTTAAGTGAGCTCAGAACTGACAGTAACTAGCAAAATGGGCTTTTAAAGCTCAACTGCACCTTTTTAAGGGGCTATGGGTCAGGCCAAGGATCAAGCTTTCTATGTCTGAAATTGCCATAGAGGAAAGAAAGGAAATGTTTTCCTGAGAACTGAAAGGAAAGGTATTCTTGAGTTAAGTGACTCTGACTGGTACTGGTTTAGTGGAAGATGGTACTCATTTGCACCGTTGTACTTCTTTCAAAATTGCGATATCTGCTTTGAACTTAGCTTTGTGAAATGAGGTAATCAATGTGAGAATTAGCTGCTGCTTCCTCTTCAGCCCACCTTGAAAGAGCCCACACATCCATTCCCTGGTCCTAGAGGGCCTAAGAGCCTGCCTTTGGAATGGGAGAAAAGATCTGACCTTGATATTTGGACCATTAAATGAGGATTACTGTCACAATAGAAGTTTGGCCCAACTGGGCCCTGAGCAGCATTTTCTGGCAAGTGCAGGCCACTGAAGTTCAGCCTTATGACATCAGAAGACTTTCAATGGAGGTAAAATCCAACAACCTTATTTGTCAGGAATCCAGAAATCACTCATGATAGAGGCTCTTGACACATTGCAGTCATGATAGGGGCTCAGAAGTCCAGAAATATCTCAAGGTCCCAAGCAAGTGAGAAGGAGTCCTTCTTGCTTTTCTTCTCCCACATTTTCTAAGAGTAGAACATTTTTACTTCTCAAAATAGGAATGCTTGCCGCTGAGGAAGGGAAGGTGTGACTTTACACCACAGGGTAAGGGAGGTGTGCCTTCTAGGAGAATCCGTTTTAACATTTCATCATTTACAGCATTCAGTCATTCATTCAACATATACTTATTGAGCCCTATTAAATGCCCAGCCTTGTTCTTGGTATTGGTGTACAGCAATGAAAAAAATAACCCTCAATGGGGAGGAGATAAGCAATAATCAAAGAAAATAAGTTAAATATATGATTTCATAGATGCAATAAGTGCTGTTAGAGAAAAATAAAGCAGGGAGGGAGTAGAGAGTGTAGCAGGTAATGTTAAAACAAACATGGAAATAATATGGAGTAGAAAGTGAAATTTGAATAAAAATTTATAATAAAGCTCTAAACTTTGCAGCAGTGGATTGTTTCAGGCGTTGCAGTAGATTCCACCTTCTTCCCTTGGATAGAACCTGTTCTCTGCTGTCAGGTGCGCTGGTGGCTGATCAGATTGCGAAGCACCGACAAGGCAGGACAAACGTGGACTTTCTCCATAGAGAAAGTGTTTCTCCGTAACCACAGAGCCACTGGCTGCCTCGGGTCCGGTTTCTTCTGATCCTGAGTGATTCTTAAACTTTTGAGTTCTGAGCCCCAAAGATATCCAAGATAATTTTTTTCATGTGGCTGAGAAACTGTATAAAGAAAAGCAGGCTAAATTTGACCTTATGTCTAATATCGCATTTAATTCAAGATTCAGAAAATAAAATCATGCTCCCAAAGTCATATGGCACAACAGAACCAGGGCAAAAATACAACAAACTTTTACCCACCAATGAGAGCTCTTTTATGTCTTTGCACACCTTAAGCAGATTCCTGGAGAGTTGTAGCCCTTTTAAAAAATTATTATTTCAAAACTAAGAATGAAATTTTGCCTTTTAAAAAGGTTATAAAAGTAAGACAAGTTGGTTTTTCCACACTTCTGGGAAACTTTAAAATACTTTCATATGATGACTGCCATCCCAAGAAAAATAGATGTAGGTTAAAAGAACCACTCATCTATTACAACCTTTGGGCTGACAGCCTGTTTAAGTCAAGAACAAACCTCCATCCAGATTAAGGTTTCTTCTTTGAACAATTACCTTAAACCCTCTTTAACAACACAGTGTACTGTCAATATCGTTCTTGATAACGCTTCCCAAAGACTTGGACTTGTTTTAGAATTACTACCTGTTTATATAACACATTTGCTATTCTGGTTCTGTGTGTATGTATGGGGCGGGGAGGGGGGATTTTGTCTTTATTGTTTCCCGATCAGTTTAGTTATCATATCATATTGGCCCTGGAGAGGCAGTAGAGAGAACACTGGATTGGGATTCCCGAGATGTGAGTTCTAACCCTACTCCAGGAATTACCAGCCATGTGACTCTGGGTAAGTCACCTGACCTCTATAGGATTCATAAGTCTTAAGATAAATGAATTGCACTCTTTAGGTCTTTTGACTCTTGAATTTAAGATATTGACCTGAAGTACCTTTTAAGACCTGAAGTATGTTTTAAGATTAAGCCATGTGCAGTAAAATCCACAAATGGAGTCTAATGTATATGCCTTCGGATGTATGTAGATGTTTGTTTATTTATGGACACTTCTAAGCCGATTGCATGTGCTGCATCTTAGGACTGGCATCTCTGTTCCTATCAACATCCCCCTTAATTTCATGGGCCCTCCCCGTTTTGTTGAGAAAGCAGAAATTATCCATGTGCTTCCTGCTGTCATATTTTGTAGTTTTTTCTTTGATCATATGATGCCCTGATGGCTACAAACCAAGCAATTGCTACGTGATATTATTAACCTCCCTTTCTGCTAAATGAGAATGGCCTTGTTTCAAGGCCATTCCTTCCTAATGATATTTTCATGACTCTAAAGCTTTTCTCTCTTACTTTCCTTTTTTTCCCCCCATGCCAGACTCTTGTTGCAAGTAGCAGGAATCCTACTCACATGAACTTAAGAATAAAAAAAATTAAAAGGGATGAAGGAATTTATCAGTTCAGGTAAGTCAACCACAGATAGACCTCAGTTTGGGGGAAACTAGCTCTAGGGACTTGAATGATATGTGGTTCCTCTGCTTCTGCCTGTGTCTCTCTCCCTGCATATGTGTGTCTGTCACTTGCTTCACTGTCTGGTCAACTAGAACCAGGCCCATCAGCAGCTCTGGCCACATGCCCTTCAGCCTGGTGAGCCGGGGGAGGGACCTCTTTACCACCAGAAGCAGTGACAGAAATCCCAGTGGATTTCCGGACTGGTGGCCAAGCATGGAGAGCTGTGATTGGGCCCTTCACCAAACCACATGGTTAAAAGGATAAAGGATGGTTACTGAACTGGGCAGAAGAAGAATATAAAAGGTCAGCATGTGTGGTAAATACAACAAATACTATCTAAAATCTGAAAAATATAAGCAATTAGAAGAAAATTATTCACATCTGTCTCCCTACCCAAAGCCAGCTGCTGATACTGTTTTGCTAAATTTATTTTAATTTCTATGCATATTTTTAATGTTTTTTTAATCCTTCTTCCATCTAATTTTATAACATGAGTATTTTAAATGTAAATATAACATATACTCTCATGCACAAATAACTTGTAGATGGATTGTAGAGCTGATAGGGTAAAAAAATCATGAAAATATTAGGAGAAAATATGCACAAATCTTCTTATAATCTCCAGGGGAGGAGGGTCATTTTAAACAGACACCAAGTCAGAGCCCTAGCAAAAGACTGAAAATCTGACCACAAAACCTCTAAACTGTGAGAAAATACATCATTTAAAACATTTTGAAATAGGTGAAAGAACAGTAGAAAAAATTTGTAATATAAAACCAAGGATTAATATCCAACATATATAAAGAGACCCAACAAATCAACTAGAAAAATACAATATAATATTCACCTATCAGATGCATAGAAATTTTAAAGCTTTGAAAATATTCATTATTATTGGGAGTATGAGAAAATAGGTACTAACATTCATGATTTCAATTTCAATCATAGTTTTAAAATGCACTTGCCATTTGAAGCCAACAATTCCACTTCTAGCTATCTATCCTGGAGAAATATTGGCATATGAACACAAAGAGGCAAGGCGAGGGTGTTCATTACAGTACGATTTAAATGGGAAAATCTTGAAAACAACTTAAATATTCATCAAAAGGAAATTGAGGACATGAATGAGAAGCTGTGGGTTTACAGAAAAATCATGCATAAACTACAGGGTTCCCATATACCACCCTATTGTTAACATCTTGCATTGGTATGGAATGTTTGTTACAACTGATGATAGCACATTTTTGTAATTGTATTGTTAACTCTGGTCCATGATTTAACTTAGGGTTCACTGTTCATGTGGTGCAGTTCCATGGATTTTTTTATTCTAATAACATATATACAACCTAAAATTTCCCCTTTTCCCTACATTAAAATATACAATTCAGTGCTGTTAACTCCATTCATAATGTTCTGCTACCATCACCAACATCTGATACCAAAACATTTCCCTTGTACCAAATAGAAACTCCGTACATTTTAAGACTTAACTCCCTGTTCCCTACCCACACTGCATCCCCTGGTAACTTATATTCTAGATTCTGATTCTATGAGTTTGCTTATTCTAATTATTTCATATCAGGAGATCATACAATATTTTTCTTTTTGCATCTGGCTTATTTTGCTCAACATATGTCTTCAAGTTTCATCCATGCTGTCGTGTTTCTCGGAACGTCATTCCTTTTCGTGGCTGAATAATATTCCATTGTGTGTATATATCGTTTATTGTTTATTGGTTGATGTACACTTGGGTTGCTTCCATCTTTTGGCAAATGTGAATAATGCTTCTATGAACAGTGGTGTGCAAATATCCATTTGAGTTCCTGCTTTCTATTCTTTTGGGTATATAACTAGAAGTGGGATTGCTAGGTTGTATGGTAATTCCCGCTTTCTATATTTTTAAAAAGAATGCATCCAAATGTTACATGGTTAATAAAGAGTAAAAACTCTTCATAGCATAATTTTTGGCTACAGAATATTCTGTCAAAACAATGTGCCATAATTTCATAATTTCTTCTTACTCTAAATAGAGTGCTGCCCACCTTTGCACAGAAAGCATTATACATTCTTTGGATTATTTCATTAGAATCTGTCCTAGAAGTGAAGTCAGTAGTCAAAGGGCAAGCACATATTCTTGATGGATTTTGCTAAATGATCTTCTGAAAGTGTTGCCATGATTTACACTCTGTCATGGTTGTTTTTCTGTACTCCCCCCTGCCTTGGTCGCTTCTCATTCTCTCCCTCATTCCCCACTTTTGCTGCTTTGGTAAGTGTTCCATCAAATTTCATTTTGTTTTCATTTATTTCTTTGATCATTAACAAAGGAAAGTATTTCTCCATGTGTTCAAGTTTTATTTCTTCGTCTGTGAATTATCTTTTTTATCCTTTTCCCATATGCCTACTAGAGTCAGTGTTTTGTTTTTTTTTATCCATTTGTATGAGCTCTCTACATTAAAAACCGTACCATCATATTTTCTGCAAATATTTTTATAGCTTTATTGTTCATCTTTATTCTTCAAGTTTTCTTCCCCAAAGCTTGAGATTTACCTTTGCCTTTCTTTGCTGGCTTTATTTACACATTCTTATTACTATTTCCTCCAATGTTTGTATAAAATGACCTCTACTGGACCAAATCTCTTATCATTTTCCTTCAATTTTTTAATTTTCCTGTGGCAAAGCCTCATTTTAAACACTGGTATTTGTTATTTTGTTTATATGCTTATCTAACATAATAATTTCCCTATACTACAGGATGTGCTGGGATGAATTCTTAAGTTTTAGTTTTCAGATTTGATTCTGATTTACTTAGTAAATGGATTACATGCCTTCCTGTCCGCATTCCAGTTAATAACCCTTGGTTAACCTGAAAAGAAATATTCCTAAGTTTCACTAATAATAATAGTATCTATAGTAATACTATCCATAATAAGTAATCTTTTCCAAAATACTAAACCTAGCCCCTTTAATGTATTTAACATTAAAACAAATGTGAGCACATAAGTGACTCATTCAGTGCTGTCTGATAGAATGTTTTGTAGTGATGGAAATGGTCTATATCTGTGCTGTCCCATACAGTAGTCACATCCACATGTGATTGTTGAGCATTTTAAATGTGCCTAACACTACTGAGGAACTGCATTTTTAATTTCATTTTAATTAAGTTTAAATTTAAATTGCCACATTTGGTTAATGGCTGTGGTACAGGTGGAAGCTCAGACCTTCCAAAGGTCATCTTCTACTTTCCAGATCCGCTTTTAGGTGAACCTCTCTGAGCTAATTAAGGAAACAAATGACTCCCATGATATTTTCTGTCAATCCCAAATCCAAACTACCATGCTATGTTCTTCTCTTCTACCTAACCAATTTTAAAAACCTAACGTTTTTGAATTATTAACTTCTACTTACTA
>PVKY010007357.1:0-15011 GCA_004027775.1 Bradypus variegatus | reverse complement strand
GGCACGCTTTGCAGTCCTGGGTGGCAGAGGCTGCCCGTTGCTGTGTCCTTGTTGTTTGTTCCACACAAGATGAGTGAGCAGTAAATAGAAAAGTGGGGATGCTGGGGTGGCAGGGACCACAGCTGCATACCTGGGCATGTCACAAGTACATGCCTGCTCACTGAGGCCTTGGGAGGCAGAGGACAACTCCTGGAGAAGTCAGGCCCAAATTGGGGTGCATCAAGCCTGGGTGGCCAGAACCATGTTGTCATGGGGACCAGACTGGAAATGTGACAAAGGCAGAAAGGGAGGGCAGTTGGGGAGCTTGCCACAGAGGGCATGGGGAAATAGTGACTACAGGCCTTTCTACCTTAAAAAGAAGTACCTTGAGGACACCCCTCTGCGATGGCAGGGATTTCTGAAGTCACCACAACCCAAATCTGGCTAATGGTGAAGCCACACTCCACGAAGATTTCTCCACTGAAGAGGTGCATTCACACAGTGTTCCAGCACATGTGAATTCCCAAGACAACATGTCTGCATTCCCTTGTACAGTGTATCTGCATTTCTTCCCTGTGGACTCCCATGTGTGGAGAAGTGAAGGACTCTAAGTTGAAGAGTCTGGCTGCTTAACATCTCTACTTGGATGGCTCACAGCCAACCCAAACTCAACATGTCCAAAACTGAGCCCCCAGTCATCCACTCCAACCACTTGCTTCTCCAGCCTTCCCTATTTCAGTGACTGGCTGGCATCTCTGTCCCCCGAATGGCACAAACCGAAGACCTACAGGGCATCTTGTTTTCCTGTTCTGCCTGATTCTTTACAGCCATCTATCACCAAGGGCTGCCACTTCAACCTCCTGAAGAGTTCCTGATTCTAGCCATGTCTCACTGTTTCCTCCCCTAGTCCAGGCCACCATCTTTTTTTTGGATGTCCACAGTACTCTCCTCACCAGTCTTTCTGGGCTCACTCTTGCCTTCATCTCTAAGCTTTTTGCTTGACAGCAGCCAAAGTGGTCTTTAAAAAACGTAAGTTGGATCAGTCACTTCCACTATTAAAACCCTCCAATGGCTCCCCTTTGCACTCAGAATATACCACCCAAATCCTCCCTAGGTCTAAGCTGGGCCTCACCACCTCTCCCGCTTCATCTCCTATTCTTTTCTTTCACTATATGCAAACTATGCTGACCTTAGTCCAGCTCCTCTAAGAAGCCAGTTACCTTCTGCCCAGGGCTTTCAAAATATCAGTGTCTCAAAGAGGCCTCCCCTGACCTCCTGAGCAGGTCAGGCTCCTCCCTATTCCTTCTCTTAGTTTTGTACACTTCTACTTGTAGTGCTTATTCTAACACAATTAGATGATTAGTTGTGCATTTATTACTTGTTTAATGAGTAGCTCCTCCACTAGAATGTAAGCGCCATTCGGGCAGGATACATGTCTGTCATGTTTACCATTGAATCCTAATGTCTCACATAGTGCCTCGCACGTAACAGGTGCTTAACAAATGTTTATTGAATGAATGAATGAGTGAATAAGCAAATGAACATGTGATTCTTTAGAGAAAAGTGTCTTCTGATACCACCTCAGGGACTAGTCTGCCTTCTGGGCTGATACAGTCCCCTAATTTCTCTTTTCTGTAGATTAAAGCATTGTCTTTTATTAAATGCAACCCCCCGCCTCCCTGGAGGTCATTAGGGAGATGTAAATCAAAAGTACAATATGTTACTACATTACACCCACTAAGATGGCTATAATAAAAAAGATAGATAATAACAAGTGTTGGTAAAGATATGGAGAAATTGGAACCCTGAAACTTTGATGGTGGGAATGTAAAATGGTGTGGCAGCAAAACAGTTTGTTAGTTCCTCAAAAAGTTAAACATAGAATTATATATGACCCAACAATTCCACTCCTAGGTATACACCCAAGAGAACAGAACACTTCTGCACAAAAAGTACTGTATACAAATATTCATGGCAACATTATTCACAATAGTTAAAATGTGGAACAATCCAAATGACCCAACAATCCAAACTAATGAATGGATAAACAAACGTGGTATATCCATACAACAGAACATTATTCAGCCATAAAAAAAACAATGAATTGATACATACTACATCATGGATGAATCATGAAAACTGGAAGAAGTCAGTCACAAAAGGCCACATATTATATGATTCCACTTATATGAAATGTCCAGAATAGGTAAATCCATAGAGATAAAAAGTAGATTAGTGATTTCCAGGGGTGGGCAGCAGGAGAAATGGGGAGCGACTGCTAATGGGTACGGCGTTTCTTTTAGGGGTACTGAAAAGCTTCCGGACTTAGACAGTGGTGCTTAGTGGTTGTACAACTTGGTGAATACACTAAAAACCACTTGAATTTGTATATTTTTAAAGGGTGAATTTTATGGTACAAAAATTACCTCTTTAAAAAATTAATTTAAAAAACGCCTGGGAAGGGTAAACCCAGGAAGGCTTTATCAGTCATTAGTGTCTTAGTCTGAATGAGTTTATCAGGCCCTTGAAGAGTAAGAATGGCCCTGGATGGGAGTTGGTGCTCCATTCTCTGCAACTGCTTTTCTCCTTCACTCACTGAAAAAACCTCTGCTTATCTTTTGAGGTCCAGATCAAGTGTTTTTTCATCCATCAAGGTTCCCCTCCTACCTGTCCAGTATGTCCTCTTTGGTAAAGGTGTCTATCTTTCCTCTTTGGTCTGTTAGAACAGGCAGATATTTTTGAGTTCAGGTTGTTGGGGGCTAAGACTGTGACTTTCCAGAGTTCAGAACAGGGAAACAGGGCTCTGCTGAAAAGCATTTCTAGAACATGAATGCAAACGTGCGTGTGTGTGTGTGTGTGTTTAAACAGCTAGCCTTTTTAAGCCCCCATGTAAGGGACAGGCTCAGGTGGCCTTTCCAGGGATTCTGGGGTCCTGTGATACCCCAGGTCAAATTTGCCTGCCCTCTGGGGTGAAGCCAGGCCTAGCCCAATATTCTGGGACTGGTACAGCCCCCCCTGGGACAATCCCAAGTTCCCTTTCACGTGGGGATGAGGCAGCTGATTACTCTAACTCTGAAGTGGGTTGGACCAAGTTGACTAATTTGTTTAAAGCACCACAAACTTTCTGCCGACGACTCCTCCTCCCAGCCAGCTCAGGAAAGCAGGAAGGCTCATGTGAACGGGCAGAGCTGCAACTGCAAGGAGGGCATACTCTGACTGGGGGAAGGAGCACTGGGGCTCCACCTGAATAGAGCAGTAGCCAGCAAAGAGTCCAAGTGATGCCTCCTTGAGCAACCCACTCCCCTCGCTGGCCCTCCATGCCGTTTTCTGGCTGTCCCAGTCCTGTAACCCTGGCTTCCCTGGGGCCTGGGTGGGGCAAGCCAACCCACCTTGGGATGAGTCAGAGGGGGGCAGGCACAGTTGCCCGCTGTCCGCCCTCCGCCCCCTTCCCAGGGTGCGGTTGCTACAGGTCTCCTGGGTTCCATGGGTAAACAAGGAGCCTGAGCATCTCTGCCTGGGAAAAGGTCTCCAGCAGGAGCCTCCTGGTCCCCTGCAGCGGCTCCTTCCACCTCCCCACATCAAGGGTAGGTTCCTGACTGCCATGGACTATAATTGCAGTGGGGCAGCAGAAGAACCGTGCATTGCACATGTGAGTCTCTGTGTGAGTGGGTAGAGGCTAGGTGCACAGAATGTCAGCCTCAATGTCAAACTCACAATCCCAGAATTTTAGGGGGAAGGGGCTCAGAGATCATCTAGCTCAGCCCCATGATTTGCAGATGGGAACAACAAAGACCAAGAAGGTGAAGTAACTCACTCAGGGGTGTGTGACATAGCTGGGACTGGACCAAATCCCCGAAATCTTCCCACTGCTCTGCCCTGTGGCTCTTCTGCCAGGCTGGAGGGACAAGGGGCAGGGAACTCTGTTGGGAGCCTAAGATTCCAGGTCTGACCTTAGTTGCCAGCCCAAAGACCCCACCGTCTGATTCCCAAACTGATCAGAGCATGGCCTGCTGAGGGCTGACATGTGCCCATGTGGGCTAGGGCTGAGGTTTATTTGGGGAAAACCCCCAGCCTCAGGCCCCAAGCTCCATGTAGGGGAGAGCACACTACTGTGGTTTTCTATACAGCAGCCCTTCCCTCTTCCTCTGCTAATAAAACCCCTTTTGCGGAAGGCAGGACCATCACTCGCAGCACTCACTCTGTCTCTCAGTAGCCCCTCTGCACACACACAGAGGTGGGTGTGTGGCCCAAGTCAGTGGCCAAGCAGGCCACGTGACCTAAGCAGGGGTGATCAGAATTCATCCCTGTGATTGTTATACAGTCACAGAGCAATGCTGGCTCTTTTTCTCTGGGTGGCAGGCTAGGATGATGTAAAGCTGAAGGAAGCTGTTTGAGGCTGCAGCCTCCTCTTCCCACTCCATGCCCCCAATATGGCATGGAGTGGGAAGTCCATTTTTACAGTAGGAGAGCATGAGGCCAATACACAGTGGGAGAGAGCGTCCTGATCCATGATCTGAATTCTTAGACCTTGTTATGTCTGGGGCCAGTTCTACCTCTGAACTTTCCAGTTTTATAAGCCAATAAATAAATTCCTCAAGGTAGTTTTAAGTTGGGTCTTGTCAGTTGTAACCAATAAAGTCTTGACTTACAAAACAGGAAAACCCTAGATCTAAAGTGGCTCTGGGTGTGTCTGCTCACTATGGCTTGGGGTGGCAGGTGCTAGACCCCAGGCATGGCCCACAATCCCAGGCCCCGTTGGGAGGAGCAAGGGCTCAGGTAGCCCTCTGCTACCATGCCCAGCTGGGAATGTGTGGGTCAGTCAAGGCCTTGAGCAGGTTATAAGTTTTCTGGTATAATATTTCCCGGGTACCTCCTATAAGCCCAGCACTGTGCTAGGCCAGAGGTTAGAGTGGTAAACAAGCTGCACATAACCCCAGGGAGCTCACCATCCAAGTGATGCCAACCACTGTCACACTGTATAGCTCTATCATTGATTAGCTGTTCAACTTTGGGCAAAATATTTAACCTCTCTGAGCTTCAGTTTCATGATTTATAAAATATATGATCGGCTTGAGTAAGGGCTCGTGAGGTAACTCTAGAGCCCGGCACAGTGCAAACTCTCAATAATTAGTAGTTATTACTGTTACTCCTGGGGAGAAGGCATCAGTCCTGCTTTCCCAGCTCCTGAAGTTTATGGGGAGGTCCCACCCACAGAGTAAGTTCAATGACAGCATGGCAGCTGAAGAATGATCGAAGTCTAGAATTTAGGAGTTGCTACAAGACAGTCTGCTGTTGGCCAAGAAGTAGCTCAGGAGTGAGGCCAGGGCTGGGAGTGGCACTACTGAGGGTTGGTGTGGTCAGAGGAGGAAGGCTGACTGCAGCTAGGGTTGGAAAGATCATTTGGATCGCACTTTTGAGATCTGGGTTGTGGACCATAGTCCTTGCTCTGTGGCTCTGCAAGAAGGGGTGGGGCATGGCAAGATGAAGCATCTTAAGGGGCTATTGCTATGGGGCAGGCACTGCCCTTTGAGGTGACGATGGAATGGATGGGCCAGAGAGAGAAATGACCAGGACCCAGGGACTCCGACTTGTTAGACATGAATGGCAAGGGAGACCAAGGAACCCTAAAAGGCTGGGAGAACTGGGGTATCCCTCACAGGATCTGAGCCAGCTTTTTGTCTAGGGATCTAGGGCAGGAGATGGTACAAGTTCTGTTTTCAGACAATGCAGGGTTTAGGGAGTGTTGGAAGGCTATCTGGTGGGAATGCAGCAGGTGACCATGGAGACAGGCTGGACTCTGTGACAGGGCAGGACTGGAAGTGAACCTCAATAAACTGGGACCCAAATGGTGTGCTCAGTTTGTGAGTGTTGGGAGGAGGAAAGCATTCTAAGGGATTTGGGAGAACTTGGGCGTGCTTCCTGGGAAGGAAACAGGCAGCTATGGCAGAGGCAAGGTGGCTTTCCAGTCAAGGGAAAGAAGAAGGACCTGAGAGGACAGCCCAGCAGGATGGTGGTGCCCTCCACTCATGGAGCTGGAACTGGCACTGTGGAGAGGGGAAGCTGAGGGGGTGTGGAGAGGTCCTGACCTTGCAAGTCTTCAAGGAGAGAGGATTACCCCTGGGAGGGAGAGCCTGCCATCCCTGAACAGAGCCTGCCAGCAGGGGCCCAGGGCGCCCAAGCCTCCCACCACAGGGCCCAGTGGAGGTGGCTGTCTGCACCGGGTCCCCAGCAAGCAACAGGCGGCAAGCAGGCAGCTCACACACGCCCTGGGCCTGCCTCTCCCCTCAGCCCTGCTCCTGGCAGCCCAGCCTCCTATAATTGCCTTCTAAAAATATCCCTCCCCCACCCCCAACCTCTTGATTTCAAAATATTTAGTTTTCAGAGTATTTAATATGGGAGCTGGCAGCTCTTCCAGGCCCAGATAGCAAAGCTAAACATTTATGCTTCGACTGCATTTCTCTGAATTGGCTGAGATCTTGGGGCTTGATATGGCAGCAGCAGGAGGGAGGGGGTCGAGGGCAAGATGGATCATGTGCAGGCCTCCCAAGGGCTAGGGGGCAATGGTCCGCACCGCTGGCCCCTCTTGGGGCCCTCCCTTCCTTGGGGACCACCTACCGCTGTTGACGTAGAGCCGGCCCCGCACCGTGTCCTTCCCCAGGACGTTCTCAGCCTCGCAGACATACTCTCCAGCGTCCTCCACCTTCACCTTGTTGAACTGTAGTCGTGAGTTCTTTCTGGTTAGGGAGGGGATACAAAGGGGAGAGGTGTGATCCTGGGCGCAGGCCTGCTTGGCTCCCTACCGCCCCCCACCAGCCACCAATCTCGGCAGAGCCACACGGGTGCGCAGGTTACATGGGAAGCAGATGTCCTCAGACCAGTCCCTTCTGGGGTGAGACCCTGAGTCCCTGGAACTGAAGGGAGACCTGGATCCTCAGGAGAACACAGGGTGGGGCTAATTGCTACACACTGTTTTAAATCTATGAATCCTCTTATCTACTTTTCTAGGGCTGAACTTTCTTTATCACCATTTTTTCAGGGGGAAGGAAAAAAACCCCAGACCCCGCAGGAAGTTGCATGGCCATCTACTTGCTCTTCTTCTTTCAGTGCCACCCCCATTCCCAGTGTCCCCACCTCCCTCCCTTCCCTTCCACTGGCTCACCAGCTGCCTCAGCCTTCCTTTAGAAGTGGCAGCCTCTCACCTCTAGATATGCAGGCAGTGGGTGAATTTCTCAGGGGCTGTGAGGCTGTGGCAAGGCCTATTCCCAGGTTCCTGGGAGAGCCACTGTCTCCGTGGCGACTGTGCCCAGACTTTTTAGTCCAAACGTGGGTTTTCCCTGCCTTCACATCAGGGCTGCCACTAAGGGGCACTTTCCAAGGGACTTTCGCTTCATCCGTTCAATCAACAAATGTTCCCTCAGTGCCCTCTGTGGACAAAAAGATCCTGGTCTTCACAGTCTGACTCAATCCTCAAGGCCAATCTGGAAGTGTGCAGGGTAGTACATTTGCCCCTTTCTGACAGATAGGAAAACTGAGTCCTAGAGGGGCTTCTGGATTTGCACAAGGGCACACAGTAAGGCAAAAGCAGAGGGGGACGAGGAGCCAGAGTTGGTAGGAATGGGCCCCTCAGCAGACCATGGGATCTCTTGGGGAGCCTGTAACTGGGGTTAGACCCCCCTGTGAGAGCTGTGGGATTGGGCCTGGGCAGGGTCCCCAGCCCTATGACTCCAGGGCTCCTGGTCTTCCTGTTCTTTCTGAAGCCCCCTGCAAAATTCTTCTTCTGTTCCACTAAGTTTCCCTGCACCTGACCTATCAAAATAAAGGCTCTGTAGGGTTTGTTCACAGCCCCCCCCCCCACTCCCCTTACCCCAGTGCTCTCTGGGCCAGCCTGGATACTGGATAAAAGCCTGGCCCCCAGGGGTAAACAAGCAGCAGCATGAAAATTTCTTTACATGATGTAACATCCTCCTCTTTTTAGTCCTGAGGGGCTTCCTGATTTGCACAAGGGGACACAGGCAAAGGCAAAGGTGGACCAGAAATATGTGTAGCAGGTTGAAGTGTGGTGAAACTTGAGGTAGGGTAGCAGACCTGCCACTGCCCTGAGTCCAGGGATGTAAAACAGAGCGGGGAAGGGGAGGTGAGCAGAGAGGCTGGACCAGGGGTCAAGGAGATGGCAAATGGGCCCATGACCCCTCCCTGGGCCTGTGCTTTGGAGCCCTCTCTCCTGGGCTCTGGCTTTGCCTCTGTGGGTGGGCCTCTTCCCAGACCTCCCCACATCAAGAGCCCCCAAATAGAGGAGCTGCAAGACTATCTTGTCAATAAGCCCTGCTGCTGTATGACGTTCTCACTGATGTTACAGTGACAGAGGCCTGACTACTCCATAGCCTTCCCAGCTCAAGCTGGTCTTGTTTCCTTGGCCTGGTGCCTGCCCACAACCGTCTTCTGTCAATTAAAGTTTGTTGCCTTCATTAAACAGAGCCGTGGAGGCCTCTCTGGCCAAGACAACATCTCCTGCCTGGCTCCAGCCTAATTAGATGCCATCAAGCCTGCTTCCCCAGGACACGGCTCCTGTCACTCTCCTGCTACCAGGTCTTCACTGCACACAGGAAGAGCAGGGCAGGGAGTCATTTGAGGGTTGTAGGGTCAACGTATAGAGGACAAAAGCCCGAGCCTTCTTGTCGCCCACACCTGAATTCAAAAGACTTTCCCTTCCATGACATCATATGTAGTGAGACAAGGTAGAGCAAGGCTTACATGCTATCTGAGGGGATAAAAGCTAGAACTTTAAGGAAGGGCTTCCCAACATGAAGGTGTGGGACCTGCTCTTAAAAGTGCAAGAAAGAGGCAAGGAAACAGAAAAAAATGACCCCTAGATTTTCTGGCTGCAGGCGTCCTGGCTTACCAACTGTTCTTATGATCTTGGCAGGTTGAAGGAGGTGCACCCCAGAGAGGCACAAGAGACTCTGGGGTCACAGTTGTCAGGATGGGGGCTTTGTGGGGCTCTCAGGCCCTGAAGGAGCTGGGGCCACTGTATTCTCTTCTCCTCACTCCCAGCTCGAGTTAGGAGCCCCCAGGAGCCAGGATGTCCTCCAGCCTTCCCCCAAAGCCCGCGCCCCAGGTGCCCCGTCACCAGGCTCACCCAGGCCTGCCCCTGCCATGCACACCCCTCCCCTGCTTCCCCAGCCAGTTCTCTGGGCAGCCTGTCCTCTACCTGTCCCCACATTTTCCTCAGCTCCTACCTCCTGTTGCCTGCCAGAAGCGCCTGTTCCAGCCTGTCCCTCATAAATAAGGGAACATGCGGTTTTGCAGGGGAGGGACCTGTGCCCAGGACTGAAGGGGTGGAGGCAGTTTTCTCCTGCACAGGGAGGCTTGGGTAAGATACCTCAGTGTGGCAGGCACAGAGACAGACAGCAACCTGCTGGGGAGGGGGTTCTCTGCAGGCCCATGGAGACGTTAGACAGAGTGTGGCCTGGGCAGATGGAGTGTAAGTTCCAGTGTGGGCAGGAAGGAAAGGGAAGGTTTTGCCAAAAAGGAGACTCCTGCCCCTGTTCCTGGTCCCCATGCCTGGGAGGAATGTGTATGAAGGTGGTTAGTAAGTGGAGGTGGCAGGTCTCTCAACTCATTCTGAGGGGACCTTGGTCGAGGGCATCAGAAGTTCTCTATCATGGCCCACTCCTCCACCGCTAAGAACTCAGTGCTACAAGCCCAGGGACACGAGAGATTGAACCAGGAAGTTTCAGAAATGCAGCAAATGGGACAGGGCCCTGATAGAGAGCAGGGGCACAGATCAGGCTCTTAGGGGTCCCCCATACCACCATACCCATACGTTTCTTTACTGGGTGACCCACTTGCCAGATGAAACTGAGGCTTGACCAGGACAGGGACTTGTTCAAAGGCCAGGACAACCCAAAGGGCCTCCTGCCCAGCTGCCATGGGACCCTGCAACCAGGAGAGGAGAAGTAGTCCTGCGAGATTCTCATTAATTCAACATTTAATGTAGAGCTCCTCTGTGCCAGGCCCTAAGGGGCATAGGGGTGTGTATGGGGGCCTAGTCTTTGAGGTGCTCTCATGCTAGCAGGAGAGAGATCCAATTAGCCCCCCAACAATGCAATGAAACCATGTCTAAGGCACTGTGGGAGGAGACAACAAGAGCTGCCTGGAGGGCTCAGGGAGGTGTCCCAGAAGATATGGCATTTACCCTGGGCTTCAGAGAACTTTGCCAGGGATGAGAGGCGTAGGGGAACTGCCAGCACAGGGAACAGCTTGGCCCAGGCCCAGGGACAGGAAAGGAAACGATGCATTTGACCAAGGGTCTGGTGCAGAGGTGTTTGGGAACAGAGGAGGCAGCAACTTGACAGCAGGAAGGGGAGAGGTGGAAGGGCGCCAAAAGCTGGGCTGGAGCTGGCATACGGTAGGCGCTCAAGATCTGTCAAGTAAATAAATGAATGATCAGGTGTATGTCTATGTTCGAAAGATTGTTTGATGTCAGGCATTCATTCACTGGGGTCAGTGCAGTGACTCTGTGGACCTTAAGAATTGCAAGCCAAACTGAGTATATAAGGCACATTTTTCTGAAGAGTCCAGGCTTTCTATTCTAGAAGCTAGACTAGAAACTCTATGAAGGTACGGACCCTGTTTTTTTCAATGGTGTGTTCCTAGCCTCTAGCACAGTGGCTAGCACATAGTTGATGCTCGGTATGTATACACCGTATCAGAAATGAATTCACTAAGGGATCTGTGGCCCAGAAAAGGTGGGGAGTGGCCAAGAGTGGGGCAGAGTAAAGAGTCTAGAGGCAGTGAGACCAGGTAAGAAATGGACAGGTGGGGAGAAGGAGGTCTCCTTCTAGGGATGTAGTACCCAAGTGGAGTTGATGGCAAGGAGTGGGGAGGGGTTGTTGGGCAGCAGGGAATCTGGTTCTGTCACATCTCACAGGGGACATGGGAGGGAGAGGCAGGGCTAAAAAGGACAAGGGAAGGAAGGGGTGAGTTTGGGGCATTCTGAATTAGAAATGTAGGAACGAGGGAGGACATGTTTGGGCATAATGAAGAGGGAAAGGGGTATCTCAGGGGTGGTGTCAAGTAGGCAGCTGACAGCAAGGTTCTGGATTGTGGGTAAAAAAGTCATCAAGACCAGAGATGGAGTGGGGTCATCAGATCTTTAAACAAACCAAAAAAGGGTGAAATGAAAAAAGGGCGGGGAAGGACGGGGGTGTGAAGTCAAAAACACAAGAAAGCTTCAACCTTGATAGAGACCGAGGGAGAATGGCCAGGTGCAGGAGAACCAGGAGAAGCACCACGGGGCAGAGGGCGCAGGGGGAGCCTAGGTCAGCAACTGCCGGGGAACTGGAGGCAGAGGACAGGCAGGCTCGGGGGTCGCCAGGGTCTTTCAAGAGCCACATCCATTGTATCTGTTGGAGCACATTACACAATTACAAAGGCAGATGCAGCAGGGCAAAGAAGGGGAAAGGATGAGAGTGCGTGTGCCTAAAACTAACTCTCTCAGCTTACCCCACATGGTGGTGGAGGGAAAAAAGGAGAGGGGCAACAGGTGGAGGAAGAAGATGAAACAGTAATGTGGAAAGAAGCATTTTAGAAGAGAAAGACTGACATTACCAGAGAAAGGAGCTGGTACAAGTGCCTGAGGGGGTGTGTTTATGTGTATGCGAGAGTGTGGGGGGTAGGGGAGTGTGGGCGAGTGGGGTCTGAGGTTGCGGGGGAGGAGGGAATGAGGGTCTGGGGTGTGGAAAGTGTGTAGGGATGTGGGGACAGGGGTGTGGGGAATGGGGGACATGGGAGGTGTGTGGAGTGGGTGGTATGTGGGGTGTGGAAGGTGTGTGGGGCGTGGGAGGTGTGTGCTGTGTCAGAAGAATGGGGTATGGTGCGTGGGAGGTGGGGGTGTGGGAAGTATTTGGGGTGTGGGAAGTGAGGGGTGTGGGGTGTGTGGGAGGTGTGGGGTTGTGGGAGGTGGGGGAGGTGGGAGGTATTTGGGGTGTGAGAGGTGTGGGGTGTGGGAGGTGTGGGGTGTGGGAGGTATTTGGGGTATGGGAGGTGTGGGATGTGGGAGGTATTTGGGGTGTGGGAGGTGTTGTGGGAGGGTGAGTGGGTGACATAGGGGTTAGGAACGGAGCAAGGACACGTTTTGACGTAATGAGGAGGGAAAGGGAGAGCACACTCTCCTGACATGTGTTGTTTCACCCCTCCTCCTGGTACCCTTTCCCAATTCCATTCAACAACGGGGAGAAGTCATCTCCCAGAAAGAGGACTGGAGGGAGACAATGGTCCCTACAGATCCAGGGAGCTGGTCCATTCTTCTTTCCATCTTGGAGCCAGTCTTGGCATGACAGTGGGAATGGGTGGGCTGGGCTCAGCAGGTGAGCCAGAATCTTGCCAACGCTGTAGACTGGGGACACACTGGTAAACGCCTCCCTCCCCTCGATCTCCCCATCCCAAATTCCTTAGGAAGCATCATTCTTTCAGCTACAACCTCTGACCTAACCAAATGCCTCTTAAGTTTCTTTTTGTTTTCTGCCTGGATTCCTTTCTGGAGTGACCCGTTCTCTCTTTCCTCCCCATTCTTGGAAGGAGAGTCACAGAACCGCAAGGATCTCACAGACCACTGACTCTCACACCCAGTTTTCACAACTTCTGGAGACTGAGGGCCAAGGGTAGACTATCACACAGCCAGGAACACATGTCAAAGCCTGGCCTTCTTTCCATCACTTTCTGTGGTGGGGCAGGCTGGGGGTTCTCTAAAATTATCTTCGTTGCATTTTGTAGAGTGAGGGGGGAGGAGAAAATGGCAGGCAGGGAGAGGGTGCTACTCTGGAGGGGGCAGAAAAGACAGGTGTGCTCCTCAGCCAGAGAGGGAAGCCCACCTGGCCCTGGCACTGACAGAGCAGAGTCAGGCAGAGCTTCTGTTTAGCTGGCAGATGGGGGCTTTCCCCATGTTTGTCCTGCCTTCCAACAGCAACTCAGGGGCTGTGGGAAGCAAGAGAGGGCTGAGGGGCTGCCCTTGGGCTCTTGGCTTCTCTGGTGCCTGAAGCCCCTCTGCCTTACTAACCCAATAGGGAAGACAGGGCATCTTCCACAGCTTGGGGACTCATTAGCTTCTGACTTACTTCTTTGGAGCACTGATTGAAAGATTAAAAATTCCCATTTCATATGGGGAAACCATCTGAGACACCGACTTCTCCACCACCACTCAAAGCAGTGTATCCTTTTCCCTTACCTAGCTCTCTGCTAAGTCACAGCTTGCTAAACTGAGAAACTACCCCATCATCATGCGTGACCTTCCAGAGACATTTTGGAATCAGGGACTTTCAGCAAAGATTGCTTAATGGTGGGGCTTTCTTAGACCTATGGCAGTTCCCTTGAGAAAAAATTTTAGGGACAAGAGGGGCTTCCAGATCCTCAATCCACAGGTGATGCTGGCCTTAACAGTCAAATTGCCTTCAGCAATCCAGAGACATTTATTAAATATCTACAGTTTGTAAGACACTGGGCCAACATAACCAGAGGGGCCCCGACCTGCAGGAGAAGGTTGGGTGTGGTAAGGAAGTTGGTTGGAGAAGGGCTGGGCGGATCCTGACTGGGTCTGAGGAACAGCTCTGGGCTCTGTCTAGCTCAGAGCCCTCTTTCTCAGGGAGAAGGGTGCAGCTGGATGGATGGAGGGAGGGAGGGATGGATATTGCTCACCTGCCGTTGCCATACTTGATGCGAATGTCACGAGTGCGGTTGAGCTCCTTGCCGTCCTTGAACCAGCGGTAGGAGGGCTGGGGGTTACCAGCTGCTGCCTCACACTTCAGTGATTGCTTTTCACCCACCTGTCCTGTCTGGCTTTTCATCTTCTTCAGCTTGGGCCGGGTGGCTGTGGGGTACAAGGCACGGAGGTGAGCATGGTGGTGATGGTGCCAGGTTTGAGCAGTGAAGGGTAAGGGCCAGGAGGCCACTGTCCTCGGGCTGGGTCTGGGGAGGTGGAGGGGTGAGCCTGGGGGAGCCAGCCCTCCTGGTGCCCTTTCCTAATTCAGTTTAACAAGTATTTACAGAGAGTCTGCAGTGATATCAATGTGGCTACTTCTTATGGAGAGGTTTCCTTTATGCCTGAAATGGTACTAGGTGCTTTACATTATATCAGCTTACAAAATCTTGACAATAACCCTAGGAGTTCACTGCAATGATGAGCCACATGTATAGATGGTGAAACTGAGGCTCAGAGTAATGAAATAATTTCTCCAAGGTGATGGAGCTGGGATGCACCCCCAAGTCTCTGTAACTTCAGTGTTCATCATCTAGCTCCTGTCCCAGACCCCTAGGCCTGATCTGGGCCCAGAGGAGACAGGGGCCAAGATGACAGACACAGCTCCTGCCCTCAGAAAGTTCAGTCTAGCAGGGGAGCTGTAACATGGCAATGACATCACCACATAGTCCATGGAGTTCTGGGGGGTGGGGGGTGGAGCCCAGAGGAGCAACCCCAATCCAGGCTAGGGGAGAGGCTAACTTAGCTAGGAATTAAAGGATGAGGGCTAGAAGGGAAAGGGAAGGAGGTAAGGCAGGCAGAGGGAGTATTGTGGCTTTGGAGAACCACATGTGGTCCATCCAGGCTGGGCTCACTTGAATGGGTGGAGTGCAGAGGCTGTGTTGAGGGAGCAAGTCATGGACTACACTGGTAGGCACAAGCCAAACCATGGATGGAGGGCGGCGAATGCAAAGCTAAGGGCTTTCCCATTTTTCTTAATCACCATTCTATTTCCACATGCCCTTACCTCCTATGATTCACCTTCTTGCTCCTGTCCCCCCACTTTAAACAGAGTTAAACAAAACTGTGTTCACAGGAAGGTGAGGGCAAGCCAATGCTCCCTGCTGGAGTGTGTAGTAATTTCCACTGGTCTGGCCCTTTGCAGGACGTGCAGTACCTTCCTGCATGCTCTCATTTTGTCCCTGAGTTCTGTAAGGCAAGTGTCCTTACTGACATAGATGGTGACGCTGGGACGCACAGGAGTTATGAGATGTGGCAGAGGTCACATAGGCCACAGAGC